>CM023202.3:44102853-44158498 GCA_004115045.4 Sinella curviseta | reverse complement strand
GCTACCACGGTACTATCATAAATAGTAACCGTTTGCTAGTAAAAATATTCAAGATACCAATAAAAATAAAATCCCACCTTCCTTGGTAAAGTTTACTAGTAAGGTATAACCTTTAATATATAACTACCGGAAGAATCGTGCATGCCAAGCTAACTAATTGTATACTTATTTGACCATTATGCTACGTCAAATAAATTCAAATTGACCATATCCACCGATTTATGCAACTAGTAAGGTGTAACCTTTAATATACAACTACCGGAAGAGCGATAAATGCAAAAATAGGCAAATTATGATACATTTTTTACCATTATACTACGTTTTTGAGGCTAAATTTGATCATCGCCATCGATTTATAGCATAAAACATTTTGACAACTGGGGACCCCCATACTTTCCACGGCCCTCACCACCGCCAGGTGACCGATTTTACACATGGTGCCGTGGCAAAAAATGATCGCCTTGAACTCCTCTATCGATTCACACAATAAATTTTTTTGACGACTTGGTCACCCCCACCACCCTCCACTTCGACCCCCCTACTTCCGGTCAGTAACGAGGTGCGCGGCTGAAAATCAATAGGGAACACGCCCTTATGCCAAGGTATACGTGTACCAAATTTGAGCCAAATCCGTCAACGGGAACGGGAGTTAGAGTGTTTACGGACAGACAGACAGACAGACAGACAGACAGACAGACAGACAGACGGACAGACAAACAGATCAATCGCTATAACTACCTTTCAAGCATTTCATGCTTCCGGTAGTTAATAAAGTCATGATGAAGCGTGGCAATAAAATTGTTTAGGGTTCTCATAAAATGGTAATCTCAGACATTCTGAAACATACTCACAACAATTGTAGTATGATAGCACAATATGCACATACAGTTGCAGCAAACACGCTCAACATTTTCTAAAATAAAACAGCCGCCAGACAATGAAATTCCATATAGAAACAGCGTAAATATAATTCCTATGTTTCCGTGCATATCAGGTCGTCTAATGGTCGAGTCCTTCAGATCGCCCTTGAAACTGGTAATTCCTTTCAATAAATCGGACCATCGGTTCCAAATTCCGGACGTAATGCATGCGGCCACCCTCATCAACACATTTGGATGAATTCGACCAATTATTTGAAATCCAACCGACAAGTTGACATACTGTTCACTACCTAGGTTTACTCGTAACTCTGGACGATTTTGATGCAGCTTCAGTGCATATGCTCGAGCCATCAATTTTGGTAGCAACGCAGCAGATTTGTTGCATGATTCCAGATGATTATACAAAAGATTCTCTTGAGATATCCTCAAACGATTCATTACTTGAGTTTCATTCAAATCTGAATCTTCCGAATATTTGATCTTCTGAATTGTCTTCACCAATCTTGTTGAGCTGCTTGGATGGAGAGAAGAATTATCCCACAACGTGTCAAGGAGCCTAGGAGATATTCCCAATTCGGAGTACATGTATGTTATATTTAAAACTTCAGAGAATGCATGCAGACCATATGCATGGCCGTGTATGACATGCTGCGTCTGCTCCAAGAACTCTGCAGACACATCTCTTTCCGTCCATAGTATATTCCCAAACGAAATTGCATAAACCCTAGTGTATATTGAAAACGATTCGTGGACCAATTCAGACAATTTTGTGTACGGCAGCAGCTGCCTTGGAGATATCATGATGTACACATTTGTGTTTTTGTAGCCATTGCTAATGACTATTGCAGCTAATAAAAGACCTGCAATCGGTAACCGGAGGTTAACATTAGAACAATGGAATGTATCACCTTGCTCCAAAACCACCTTAATTACCGAAAGCAGGGGGTCAAATAAATCACAACTTCCCGTACGCATTTTTGCAATCTGGAAATTGACCACTGCCACCATTATGGAAAACATAAATATGAAAACCCAAACAGGCAATTGATAAACACTTATCATTTGCGAGATACCGGCAAGTTCCGCAGATTTGCTTCCACCGCAGCCGAGGAAAGCCAAACCGGCTAACGATTCCTCATATGATAGCAACATTCGTTCAGAAATAGCCCCATTTTCGACCAAGTATATTTCCCAGCTTGGTCCAACTTGGATGTTTACTATTGACTCCCCGTTCGTGATCAGCTTATCCTTCCGGCAAAACTGGTCGTGAACTCCAACTGTAGCGTTTCCCAATATATGAAACAGGACGGATGAGATCCCAGCTGCAGATATGTCTCCAGGCTTTAGAAACCTTTGGCCTTTGAAAGCACTTGCTCCGATTTCACAGTCGTATATTTTTAATAAAAATCGGTAAACATTGTCTTCTTCCTTTCGGTAATCCGGAAATTGGACTTTAAATTGTGGGTACAGTTTCCAGTGAGCTTCACGCTCACCTTCCTTGTGACCGAACATCCATTCCTCAATAGAAGATCTAATTGGAGTAAACTTTAGGCTAGTATCTAAGGATTTAACGTCTTTGAAGTATGCCGTTATTCTGTTGATTTTAATCGACTCTGGATTACTGTAATACACAATTGAAACCACCTCGTAAAAGTGAGAGACTGGGTAAAACTCGTATCCAGGGGTAAAATGAAACTTTATGAAATTTCTCAGCTGCTCACCATTGGGCATATCGTACGCCTGATTTACCCAAATATATAAGTTTGGCGCCGTAGGACGCAGAGTCTTTTTAATGTCATGAATGATGTTTTTGTCCACGTCAATGTAGAAATCTCGCGGGTATCCGGCTTCTTTAGGCAATCCTTTCGGAGGGCGAATATAAATGTGCACTCGGCAAGTCCAGGGCTTAGCTTGCATCACGAATTTAAAGAAGTCGAGCCGTATACAAAAGTCTTTCATCCTTTCGTAAAGATGGACTGGAAACCCTTTCAAATAACTGGATAACTTACATGGAAAGGAATTTCTGCTATCAGTTTCATTGCTGGCATTTGTTATAGAATATCCATGCGGCATCCACAAAAATTGGTAGTCATTTAAATTCCGGTTTATGTCGGAATTTATGCGACAGTATACTCCAATTTGTGACCTCCTGATCCACACACTTACATCTTGAGCAATAACGTCAATGTTTGCAAATGTATTTATATCAACTAGACAGTTTGGTTGTGTCGGAGAAAAAGTCAAGATGTTTGAAATGTTTACGACGCCTATGGTATAGTTATGAATAGAAAATATGTATCGATCCCGCATGGTTGCAAGAGTGGTTGCCTTATTCCAAGGGAACTTTTCCAAAATGGTTCCTAGGTCAAGCTGATCCAACGGCATGATTTCTAACATTAGTTCGGAGGACACGGCGTGAACTATATGATGCAATAGTAAGAAAACGGATGGCAAAGGAGCATGCATTTTTCCAGTGTCGAAAACAATCTGCAGATAACTTTATTATATAATCCACAAATTTAGTAGGAATCTTAATGACGATCCGAGAAAACCATTACCGAATGGCTGTTGAATGAGAGATCCAATGAGCAGCCACGTAAAGGCTAATGTGTTTTCATTATTAAATAAGCGCAAACACTTTTACCAGATGCATGTACCCATTTGATAGTATTATTGTTTGATGCAGTACTCAAACTTAAAAAAAACTTTAGTTGGACGGCCCCTTCACGTTATAGCTTTTCAAAAATGTTTGAACAACTCCCATCTTCCATATAAATTAGGTAAGTGGCAAATACGTTAAACGTATTACATTTCGGTGTTCAATTGTACGCAGGCAGTTGTGAGCTTTATTCTATTGTTACAAGTAAAATGCAATGTTTTTGTTCGATATTGTGCTAAGCTATATTCACTATTGTTACCAAATATCCCTTTCATTCAAGACTAAGTGCGCAAGAGATGTTCCTAAGATGTTTGCGACACCATTCGTTTTTTGTGTGACATGAGTACTCAAAATGACTTTTATGTCATTTGTTTGTTCAAAGATATAAAATGTACTTGTCTTATAATATGAAAATACTTGCATGATTGCAATGTTTACATAACAACATATGAAGGAATGAATTGCTAGAGCCGAGCCTCGTTGATATGTGGTTTCAAATGTCATTGTGGTTTACCTTAGATATTTGTTTCTTAACATGCTGAACCATTCTCAATCGGGATACCTGTGATACCTTGTTGATACGGGATAAATCGCAGTTCGATTACATTATTAATGTCGACCTAATAGAAATTTACATTTTAGGGGATATTTCCACTAAAGCCATTTCAAAAAACCGGTTTTATGTCTTATCACATTGATATATCATGATTTATGTTTATTACGTTACCGCCGCAAGTATGCAACTCCCATTTGTAGTTACTAATTAACTCGATGAATACAATGAATAAATTAAATACGGAAACACGTCTGAAAATGCATGCGTTGGGTCGGCGGGTACAGATAGTACGTATGCATGATTAAAATCTACTCGTACCGCTTGAATGAAAGCGCAGTACAATGTAGTCACAAATGCTACCATGCTCTCCGAAACGAAGCAGCCACATGCAACTGAAAGTCCATACAGCAGTACTAGAAATACGGTCGATATATTTCCCCGCATATTAGGTTTTGTCAGAGTTGAGTCCATAATATTTGTCGTGAAACTGGTCGTTTCATGTACCAAGTCATGCCACCAGTTCCAGATACCTGAAGTGACGATCGGCTTCATTCTCATCATTACGTTCCGGCGAATGTTTCCAGTTATCCGAATGCCAACTGACAAATTCATATAGCGTTCATTGCCCATATTAACCCGATATTCTGGATGGCTTTGGAAAAGCTTCATTGCATATTTCCGGGCCCTCTGCTTCGGCAGCAAAAGCACGGACTTGTTACAGGATTCATGGTGATTGTAGAGTGCGGGTTCCTGAGACGCCAGTAAATACTCATATATTTTTATTTTGTAAGTATCAAAATGTGTTAATACCTTGTTTCCACAAAATGTCAACAACACTTGATTTGCGTTGATCAATATCGACGAGCTATCGGGATGAAGCGATGTTTTGTTTAGTATCGTGTCAAGCATGAGGAGAGACATTGCGAAATTTGCGTCCCCGAAATCCATGTCTACAATTTCAGAGTAGGCCATGAAGTTGAACACGTGGCTATTTATTCCATGCCGCAACTGTTGAAACTTTTTATCGGAAACATGTATTCATTTTTGCCAGAACATTTCGTGTGAAAATGTTATCGTATACGGTCGGACGTACACGATAAACGATTCCCCAACCAGTTCGCGAAAATGGGTGTAAGGTAGAAGTTGTCTTGGAGATATCATATTGTACACGTTACTATTTTTGTAGCCGTTGCTAAGTACAATTCCAGCCAAGAGCATTGCAGCAATAGGTACTCGTAGATGTATATTTTCGGAATAGTTGTAATTAAATGGGTCACCTTGAATTGATTCAATACACCGCATTGAAGAATGTACTCGGTTTCCAGCTTTGTACTAGCATTTGTTGCTAAGTAGGAATACGGAATCCAGAGTAGTCGCATATTTTCTTGTCGCCATCTGATGTGGTTAAACATAACGATGTTTGGTCTTCTTATCAACATGCCAACGCTTGGCGGAACCATGAACATTCTCAAAGTTATCGATATACACGTGACAACTGAATTCCTCCGACGGCACCGCAAAAATATTCGACATATCCAAAATTCTGATGGAGCACAAATGTTTTGGATATTTGTATTCTTTCCACAAAGGTGTTAGCGCAGTCATTTTATAGCTCCCAATAAGCTGACTAATACTCATTTGATCAAACCTTTCAAGTGGTATTATTTCGGACGTAATTCAGTTGAGCAAATAACTCGCGAATGAGGGCAACAATGAGGCAGTATTTGGATACATTTAATCGCATTGCTAAGAATTGTATATTTTTGGCGTAATCAAAATCGGAATGATGTATCGGTTCGATATAATTTTGTTAATTGTTAATGGTCGTGTTGCAAATATTAGCACAAATGTAATGTACATTATTTTTATTGCTCCAATGTGCCCGCTTATTTACAATATATCCAATATTGACGCAGCCGGTCGCTTCAAATGTTTCCTCACATGTGTGTATAAGCTGTCGGCGGTATTGCTTAGTTACGTGTGGATTGGTTTGGCGGTGATTTTTCTAATATACACATGTACATAAAGTCCACGGAATGTCTATTGAAGTTGAATTGTCTAGCATTTCAAAAAGTTTTCATTTAATCATCCTACGTTTTCGAAACAAAACACAGAATGGTTTTTACAACTCACTATTAATTTAAAGAAATTATGGAGTGCCGTTTTAAAATTTGATTGTCCGTCGTCACACAATTTCGATAGGTCAAAAAAGGAACTGTGGATCAGTGATAGCAGGCTGCTCAAACAGTCCGCTTTTGAAGTATTAACTAAAAACAATTGTATCGGAACTTTTGGAGCCCCATCTTACCGATGATAACGATTCTAAAACGTGAAAATATGCATAGTACTTTTATTCCTTTTGCTTTATACCTTTATTCCGACTTCATGCTGATTGTTGAAATGCGACTAATATTTGCTTTTTAAAACAATAGATAAATGTCTTGAATTTGCGTCCTATCTGATGGGGCATGAAAATATGATTATTCATCTCGTAATGAATTCAAATGCTTGTTTCTGAAATAGTTATAAACGCCACGGGTTTTTTTCTAAAATAAAACAAGTACACGATATTGCAATTCCGATAAATAAGGTGAAAAATATTGTCGAAATATTTCCTTGCATATTTGGTCGCCTCAATGCATTATCCTTTAGGTCCGACTTGAAGCTAGTCAACTCTTCAACAAGATCCGACCACCAATTCCATATTCCCGAGGCGACCATTGCTTGCATTCTCAGTAGCGCATCTGGGCGAATACGTCCTACCATTTGAAAACCAACCGATATGTTCACGTATTGCACATTTCCCAAATTAATTCGAAACTCCGGATGAGCTTGAAAAAGCTTCAACGCATACTTTCTTGCCATATATCTGGGAAGTATAACCGCAGACTTGTTGCATGTCTCCAAATGTTCAAACAATAACGTTTCTTGGGGCTTGCGTAAGTACTCGCTGAATTTGGCCAACAATGCTACGAAACTATAAGAACTGACATTCTCCCATTTTTGTAACCCTTTCAAAACCGACTGTGCGAAAATTGCTGAACTGTTCGGGTGAAGGAAAGTGTAATTTAACAACTTTTCAGAAAGGTTGTCTGCAACTCCCAGTTGGTCGTACACAAACAGTCTGTCACTTACTTCGGAGCGAGCATACAAATGCCTGTCGATCATTACTACATCATGTTGCGACTGCTCAAAATTAGCCTCGGTCCAGTTTAAAGTTTGGTCCCAAAATATTAGATAATGGAATGAGATTGTATATGGCCTCACGTATATTATAAACGCTTCGTGCACAAGCTCACTAAACCTTGTATATGGCAACAAAGCTCTTGGTGATATCATGTTGTAAACGGTTGTGTTTTTATATCCATTACTAAGAACTATTCCAGCTAAAAGCACTGGCACAATTACTAGTCTCATGGGTAGAGTCTCGATGCAATTATTTTGGAATGGATTGCCCTGCTCGAGAAGCAGCTTTGAGATTGATACGATGTGGTCCAACGCGGTACTACACCTACCATGAATTTTATTTATATTTGAATTAACTACTGCGATCAAAAACGAAAACAAAAAGACACACATCCAAACCGGCCATTGATATGCGCTCACAAGTTCCATTAGACCAACATGTTCTCTTCCTTTATCACCGCCGCAGCTGACGAAGGCTAAGTTGTTTACATTTTCCTCATATCTTAGTGGATATAATTTGACAAATGTATTGTCATTAATAACAGATGCTTCCATACTTGGAGAAGCCATCTCATATTCTACGTACTCATCGTTTCTGTAAACTTTTCCGTTCCTACAAAGAATATCCTTGATTCCAATGGTTGCATTTCCAATTATGTCAAAGATCATCGATGCAATTCCTACAGCAAAAATGTCGTCCGCACTTGAAGACTGTTTCATTCTGTGAAACTTGGTATTGACTTTACAATCGTATATTTTTAACAAGAAGCCAAACAGGAATCCTTCTCCTTGGAATTCGTTTGGAATTGATGAATGAGAGCTACCCGACGTCTGCTCAACATACCAATAAGCTTCATATTCTCTGTGTTTCTTTTGAAACAGTAGTTCCGTGATCGACGATTCCAATGGTATATGTTTAATGGAAATGTCGCCATTACCAATTCCTTCATAATAAGGCGTTATTCGGTTCATGTTATATTGTTTGTGTTCATTACTACATCCAAATGTTACAGTTACCAAATGCATTGGTGCAATGCATAGAACTTCCTCATCACAGAAACGATAAAACAAGAAGAAGTTTTTTAAGTCATCGGCTGTAGCAACATCATCATGGTAGTTTACAAATACTGCCAACATCGGTACATTTACCCAATGCGTTCTCTTGAAAATGTGGTAAATGTCCTTGTGAATATCAAAATGGAAATCGGTTGGATAGCCGATAGCGGTTAAAAGGTTATGTGGCGCCTGAATGTAAACATGAACTTGAGACTTCCACGGCCTTGAATTCGTTGCGTACTTGATGAAACTAGGTCCAATACATAAATCATTCTGGCCGCCATGGTTAAGATTAAAATTCCCGAAATACCTGGAAATATTACATTGTATACTAATGTCACTCGCTGGCATTGTACTAGTGTTTGTAACTGTGTAGTTGTTTGGAGTCCATAGAAGCTTGGAGGTATCTTGGATCCATCCCAGAACTGAACTAAAGACACGAAACACTGCAATCGTCGGTCTCCTTGTCAAAATTGGTACATGAGAAACTATAATGTCTACGTTTTCAAAGTTGTCAATAATTACGTGGCAGCGTGTATGATGTGCTCTAAAATTTAATAAATCGGACAGAGTGATGGAGTCGATGGTATCCAACGGATTTGACGATTTATGCTGACGCCATAAATCCTTAATTGCTTGTACTTTGTACTCAGAGAATTGTTTTGAAATGTCAGTATATTTAAGTGTTCGCAGCGGTACGATCTCATAGTACAAATCAGCTAATGTTCTCGGAATGACTGATGTGAATAGTATGATCAAATATGAGGAATGCATTAGTAAGCTTAACATTTCTCCAGGTCTTTAGTAATGTCGAAAAATTTCTGCCCAACCTATAAACCCAACCGTGTACAGCAGGCTGTAGTGTGATAAGTGATAATGAAATAAACGTGTTTACACAATTGGCGTTGCGTCATGAATCTAATATGTCATAACATCATCTGTAAACTGCTTGTATGTAATAAACAACGACGTATTTACTTTGCTCTGGAAAAGGGTTCGGAGAGACTTTAATAACACTCTAAATTCGAGTTATTGTGCCAGAAACTGGAAAGGTTAACGTCGACTAAATTGTACTATGGCATTTAGAACAAAGCAAATACTTATTGTGCAAACACGTATGTATTTACATTTCAAATGACGGAGTTGAACACGTTGCGTGAAAATATAAAAATTTGATACATTATTTTAAGCAGTCGACGCATAAGTGCTTTGTTGAATTTCAATGTGACCAGAAACGGTTGGAACACTGTTTAGTGGATGGTGGAACTTGCTCCACGTGTAGATGGTAAACTGAAATATACTTGAAATATTTTTATCGACACAACATTGTTTATTTACTATGTTTATCATTATATAGTGTAAACTGTATATCATACATTTATCAATACCACTCTTACACATGATCAAAGAGATATGTAAGTCAACAACTATATATCTCACAACATTTGATGTTGATATAAGATGTTTGCTTTTCATAAATAAATATTTGTGAATAATCTACTAGCAGCATCATAATTGTAACGGAAAAAAATGTCAAACGAAGCAAAGTTGACCCGATACAATGCGTATGTTATTATATCAGCTAGCTAAATACATATCATATACACCAATATACACAAGTTAAATGGAGTAAGGATACATAAAATTCATGCGACTAAATTACCACTAATAACCTAGAAATTGTACCCCGGTTTTTAATCCACCAGAAGCATTTGGATGGTTAGGTCATTAGCAAAGTCCATGCTTACCAGCGGCGTCATTCTGTCAATAAAGTTATTGAAACCAAACGCAACTCGGACGTATCTACATGACGCAATCATTTTCCTGCACATCTTCCTATGATGGCGACTAACTCCGCTTTGAAGCACATTCCTACGCCTTACGTTACTCAGTGCTTTCTTTGATGCAACGAATACATTCGACTGAATTCCAAGCATATACACTGAATAGGAAACGGCTATAAGAAACATCCACGGGAACACAAGTAACGCTACAATGTTCATACGTTCGGTTGTAGAAGTCAGTAGAAGTCCAATCATTCCTGTGACACTAACAGCTTGAGACATCACCGCACCCAGTAGCGTAACACCTGTGATTCCCCATTGCTGGATTTCATTCATTATGGATACAGAGAATCTGGATACGACGATAAATTCCGACACCCTCAGTTATGAACAGTGAACTGGACCGCGAAATTCTTTCCATTTCTGTAATGTACGTCCGAAGGCTAATTGTACAGAAAATCAGAATTCCAGAGTAGACAAGCGGCGCGATGCTCAGCACTGCGCTATGGATTGCATAGTTGAACAAGAATATTCCCATTTTCAGTACAGTCACAGAACCTAAGGGCATCTGCAATGCATGTGTTTGGGTGTGGGTGGATGTGGAGGTACATTCGTCTAGAAGCCAGTAGCCCAATAGAGTGGATTTGCAGGGGCTAAACCAATGTGCCCCGAATACACCGAGAAATGGTGCGGCCAGAACCGCGAGCAGCATTTGGTACGCCATGAGCATATTCGTCTTTTCCATGGAATTCAGTCGGATATGTTGCTTCGATTTGAAGTTGCTAGCAAGGTACTTGCTGAGCTGCATATGTCCATCAAAGTAGATCTTGAGCTCATATGCGCGCTTGCGGAATATGTTGAGGAACGACAGGGACGTTCCAAACAAGACCAGTTCGAATTTTGCTGCAAGGTCGTCAAACATCGTAGGGCATTGCTTTCCGGTTGCGGAACAAATTCGATCCCGATATTCCTTCTGTAGGAGATAGGCTGCCATGATTGATAATATGACGTAATACTGGATCGTCATTCCCCATTTGGCTTTCTTGTAGTGGTTGAATTTTGCAAGTTTCAGCGTATGAGATGATTTGTCCCATCGAAGTATGTTGAAGATGATTGGCTCGGCGAAGCGACATATAAGCCCAACGTAGTAAATATTTTGAAGCAAAATCATGGTTGCTGACTGACACAATTTCTGGATGACGTGTCTGGACTTACCCGACGATTTTATAAAAATTAGAAGGCTTTGTAGAGCGTCACTAATGGAATAAAGAAATATTCAATGGATATGTCCAAATCGTTTTAAAGAATGTTCAAATATGTTCCAGACGACTCTGCATTTTCCACTGGTTACCAAGTCACACCGGATATTAGCTTGACTACCTAAGATTGACCTCGTGCTCTAACCATAGCATTTGGTATCAAATTACTGCTACGAAGCAACGAAATTGTATGGTGGAAAATCAGTTGCGTCATAGTCATTAAACGTTTCGCTGATGAAATGGGGTGCGTCAGCATGAACATGGCGATTTAATCCATTAGAAACATGAGTCTTACACGTGATCACTAGCTTGGTTTCTAGGTGGTTCTGATAAACGGCGCCAACAGATATGGTAGTCTCAGTGACAACTGGCCAGTTATTCAATTGAAGTAATGACATGTTTTCCCGTGGACAGGAAGTGAGTGATTCAACTGCTTCCTTCAGTTAAGTATAGTTCTCGGTATCCGGGGAGTTTGATTGTAAAAGGGAGGATCGTCATTTTGGCAATTCCTTCCAGGGCTATATAATATGAGGTTTTCAAATTATTATGTTCTCGTTCTTTTGCAAACTGCATTCATCGTTACAGGGTTCTTGTCGGAATGTCTTGTATTTTTTTCCGGAGAGTGACGTCCATATTAATTAGTGAATATCAAATGAGTTATTGCATATAAGAAAGTGTAATGGATCAGCACAGAAAAGTAATTTCAGCTACAACGGTACCTAACAGCAGGCTATATCACTTGACGGCCAAATCATGCAAACTCCGAAATATGAAATGAAAATTTTCAAATATTTTACATCATAAACTCCAGCATCATCCATGCAAATGTGACAGGTTTTTTAAAATCATTTTGATGCTGTCGACAAAATCAGATTTATATTCGGTTAAGAGATTTCTGGTCTGCTGACAAGGAGGATGGCCAAAACCCTCCGCAATATTTTTGCTTGAAAATTACAGGGAAGCTTTAGAATGGCCTACTGAATATGTGTGTCCAATATTACGTTCTAACACTCAACGGTTTTCGCGTAATCACTTTGCATAAGGTGCGTACCAAAAAGTATGTACATATATACGTTCAGGAATGAATGCATAGATCAACACTATTGACGTGTCATATGATTTGCATGAAATGCTCCATATTATTTGAATAATGCTGAAAGTGTACATTAAAGTGTTTAGAAAAGGTTACAATTTCATGAGTTGCAATTCAACTGTATAGTAATAAATGCTATTACACTTCAATTACAATCGTATTAATGTTTTAATACCATGATAACATTGTATCACAAATATTATTATTATTAATGTAATAATACTATAATTCAATTATTATTAATATCTATATTATTAATACACAAATTGGAATTCGTTTGTCCAGCTAAAAACTTTTTTATTTCTCAACGCACACGGGTGATCAATATGTCCTTCGACTCCAAATTGAATGGCGGAGTGCATTGAGGGGTTGGCAATGTGAAATACACAACTGCTAAATAAATAATTGAGGTCAAAGGTCAACAACTTATATGTTTACTTTTTATGCGTCAAAGTTATAAATTTAAAGGTGATTTCTGTACTTTTATTATGCCAGCTAATATCGGAGATGTCAAACTTTGAAATATGTGTGATATTTGGGGTCAAAGGTCAAGTTTGAAAATTGAGTGAAAATCAAAGAATACGATGGTATTGTATTCCTCCATTATTGCACCATGATAACTAAACACACTTTAGAAGTTGAATACTAATATTAAATGCCTCTGCCATGGTAATTGTGGTAAAGGTCACGCATTTCACCTATTACTCCTAACGAACGCAACCACTTAACAAACGTTTCGTTCCAATGTATTTATCTGTAAAAAGTGTATGCTGACTGACACTAATTTATTGAAATGATTTCCATATCGATATTATGAACAAAAAATATTATAATCAATAATCAGCGTCCTTAATAAGGACGGGATTTTCTAGTAATTATTAATGTGATATTACAATTACTATCACATAATTACTTTAATAATGATACTTAAATCATTATTATTAATAACCATATAAAAATCATTATTAAAGTAATTACGTGATAGTAATTGTAATATTACATTGGTAATAATATTAATAATAATTGAATAATAGTATTATTACATTAATAATAAAAATATTTGTGATACAATGTTATCATGGTATTAAAACATTAATACGATTGTTGTGGCGCGGCAAACCTTCGGAACCGATGATCGTCGACCAAAAATGAAGATGCAGCAGCTTAGATTTAACTTAAATATATGCTAGCTTTAACTATGATAATTATTGATATAATATTAATTGTAATGAAGCATGTCGAATAATATGTAGCTATTGTACGTCATATCATAGTGCAGAATAAGGAAAGTTGTAAAAAGTAATTAGTCATAATTTTTGTAATTTAGGCAATCGATTCTTGTAAATTGGTAGAAAGATAGTTAAGGCCTAGTTAAACGTGTGTACTAAATATTAGGAAAATTGTTACAGTCGCACACGCTGAGAAGCTGGGTCAAAGTTGAGTGCATTTAGTATGTGGTAGCTTGCGTCATGGTCGTAGTGTGACGTAGTTGTCAAGGTAGTGTAGTTTGTTTACTTTGTTTACTGAACGTTACGTCGGCTGCGGGGAGAAGCTGAGAGGGTATATAAGGAGGAGCGCACGTAACGACAGTGTCTGTCTTGCTGCTCGAACGGTCAGCAGTGTCCGTTTTCGCTGCCTGGAATTGTCGTTAGTCTTAGTTGTAGTTTCTGAGCTGGAGCATTGTCCAGCCAGAAGAATTGTAGTCTAAAGTCTTGTATGTAATTGTTTTGATAGTTAGTTTTGTCAATAAATACGTGAAAATTAGTATTTTGACTATCTTTGCGTGTTTTTACTTGTCCACCCTCCATCATCTATCTTGTCAACCAGCATCATAGTTAACAGCAGGCTTGTGTAATCACGGATTAGAATCACCAATCCTCAAACCGGGATTGGTGATTAAGTTAATCACTTAATCACCAATCCCACTTTATATTTTTTGTACTTAATCACAATCACTAATCTCAGAACCAGCACCCTTTAATCACTGGTTATTCACTGCAGTCCTACCTCCATGTAATTGCTTTCATATTATCTGTGGTATATGTAGGTATGTAACCTGAGGCACTGTGGTAGGGGGGGCGTGAATATAGTACCTAGCGCTGGTAGGGGGGTCTACGAGGACCGTGACATCTAATGTTAAAGGGTACCCCGATTAACATTACATAGGGCGTGACAAGGGGGGTGAGGGGGTTTCAGAAAAATCGGTTTTTAGCGTTACATACTAGATGCACGCCCCCTAGGTACGTGAAAAGGTCACTACCACACAGCCCACATATAATAAATTGTATTTGTTTGTTACTACATTACATTGCCAAATTAAATAATCTATTAATAAACTTAATCACAAATCCTAATCCAACTTGCATTTTTTCAAGCATTTAATCAGCTAATCACCAGTGATTGGGATTGACATTAATCACTAATCACCAATCACTATTTAAAAAATATTCTTCATTTAATCACAGTCACTTATCACTTGACAAAAATGAGGTGATTACACAAGCCTGGTTAACAGTCCTGAATTATACTGAGCATCGTTGCAACAACGATTGTGATTGAAGTGTAATAGAATTTAATTACTATACAGTTGAATTGCAACTCATGAAATTGTAACCTTTTCTAAACACTTTAATGTACACTTTCAGCATTATTCAAATAATATGGAGCATTTCATGCAAATCATATGACACGTGAATAGTGTTGATCTATGCATTCATTCCTGAACGTATATATGTACATACTTTTTGGTACGCACCTTATGCAAAGTGGGCTCTAATTGAGCTATCTTTGCAAATTGATTACGCGAAAACCGTTGAGTGTTAGAACGTAATATTGGACACACATATTCAGTAGGCCATTCTAAAGCTTCCCTGTAATTTTCAAGCAAAAATATTGCGGAGGGTTTTGGCCATCCTCTTGTGAGTGTTCGTACATATGATCATGCATCGTATACCATGGACACTGGTCAGTTTGTTGTTAGCACGACTGGCATTCTAATCAAATAAACATCGAGAGTACAGTAATGCAATGAGTTGTAGTGGAAGCGGATGTATGCTTGACAACCGATAAATTGGCATCATTAAATATATTGAAACAAGATTCCCACATACGATCATGATCCAATTATACTGTGATCAACCTGATGTGCCTAGCCACCTATGCCATTTCCCTTCATATCCAATATTATATTATAGGGCATATTTTAAGACGAATTGCTTTCAGCCGAGTATATATTTGATGCCACATATTACATACATAAAAATTAAAAGAAGTTCATAATAAATACTACTGCCACTTATAACGAATTATGGTGAGCCATAGTACTAACTCAGGCTCACTAAGCTTTGGCAACTATGTTACGTGCGCCAAATACGAATTACACGAAATAATATATGGTAATGATTGGAGGAGTATTCCACAGTGGTAATTCCTGCTTCAATTATCTAATGCTTTTTACAATACATTTTTTTTTCAAAATTATGCATTGTTACATGAATTGCGCAATGTCGAACTACCTTGAAGTATGCCAAATACAAAACAAATGGGCAATAATTTAATACGATTGACCAAATAGGGGACATTCGAAATCCGAACACACAATAAACACTGTTTATTGTGTTAAAGCCAAATTGAAATATCCGACGATTATAAACCGGCAATTGCACGTCACAGCCCAATAATTTGCCCTGCAGAGCGCCATGTTTACCTAAATTCTGCTTCCGGTTTCGCAACAACTTGGTTAGTTCTTACCACTTACAATTTTGTTAGTTAGTAAGCGTTGCTTCTCGTAATGTGATACCATTGAAGGCTATGTCGAATGTTTTCATCGACATTTTAAAAATTGCATCTTCATCTGTCGCCCGACTTAGGGAGAGAATAATCTGAAATGTTTAGTAGCAGGTTCTACAAATTACTTACTCTCATTCTTTTCTGCGGGAAAACATTAGGATCGTTTTCATTCTCCTTTAGTCAAGACAAGTCCATGATTGTCGTATCTGAGGATCCCAAGATAAAAAGAAAACTTACAGTAAATAGTCGGCTAGCCATGCTTCTCGTCGCAGCGTCAACCGGTATCATCATTGAAGTAATCTTGTACGGACAATTTACGTCCAAGATACTAGCCATCCTATATTTCGTCATAATAGCTGTATATCTTGCTGGTGCGATAATCGCACAAACATATTCCTACGACATTGTAAATTTCGTGAACATGACTCTTCGATTTTCAAACTACTTTCAAAGTAAGGAACATTTACAACAACAAAATTAGGGAGTACTTAAAAGCTTTCTGTTGACTAAAAGACATTTATTCCAATTTTCAGAAAAATATATGCCGAAATTTTATCCCGAGTCAAACAACCTAAACTATGCATTGGAAGCAGGACTTTTGAATCTAACGACCTCCAGCTTTTGCTTCGTATTTCTCGAATTCCTCTTCTGCTTCACCAGACCACGCGCAATTTTATTCATCGGGAAGCTAATTCCACAACTGTATTATCATTATTTTCCAATAGGAGTATTAATTGGTTTCTATTATGGATACATATTGCTAGTTTATGAATTTTGCGTAATAATTGTTGCGTATGTTGGGATAATGTATATGTTCGTTTTGATGGTTGCTTTTGGCAAGGAATTGCAGCTAAATTCCAGAAAGCCTTACAGAACTGCCAACACTCTGAGGAGTGCAGAAAATTTAATGAAATGTTTTAGAGCTTTTCAGATTTTGAACCAGAATGCAATGTGTTTCATGGGACCATTTGTTACCATATTTCACATTTTGTTCACGTGGTTTCCTGTGCTTTGTAATTGGGTGTTAATTGGACACTCGAATGAACTGAACGGAATATTTATGTCGGCGATTCTATTAGCTTTAATTGTAGGTGTATCCGTTTGGCTGTTTGTGTTAGAAGTTGGAAAGTATCTGTGGATTCGGCAAACAAAGATGTTTGCGTCCTGGCGAAAACATAACTGGGGGCCGCGACACAATAAACCAATGATGAAGTTCCACAAAAGTTGTAAAATGATTTCAATCTGTCACGGCAAGATACTTGTATTGGGTAGGATGACTCAGTTTGACTACATAAACCGCGTGAATGTGCTGACATGTAAGGTTCTCCTTTCATTTGAATAATTAAAGCGCGATAATATAATTGCGTTCAAAATTTGGTTGTTCAGAGCTAGGTTTATTTTTTTCGAAACCTAAAAGCTATAATTTTAAACCCTAATGTAAATAAAATTATTTTAATAAATTGATCAAGAGGAACTATGCACATGCCAAAAATGTAACAATCTTGTAAAACAAACGTGTATGTCCAAAATCAATGTTACATACGATTTAATTAACACAAATGGACACAAAAAATATATATTATTGAAATCATGAGAACTACCACTCTTTCTTTCAATCATACATTACCCATTGTATTTATTTCTCAATCCACAAGGAGAATTTGTATGGTGAGATCATTGGCAAAGTCAATATTTACCTACGGCGTCATTCTACCCACACAGTTATTGAACCTAAACGCGACTAGAACAAATCGACAGGAGGCAAGTATCTTTCGACATAGTTTCCTATCAAAGCTGCAAATACCACAGTTAACCACATTCCATCGTCCAATCTGTCGACGTGTTCTTCAAAATTCAACAAACACAATCAACTGGATACCAACGACGTAGACGGATGTGTAAATGGCGATAAAGAACACCCATTGGAATCCAACAATTGTAAACCAGTCGATTTGTCCCGTCAGTAGAATGATAATTAGGGCTGTTGCATTTATAGTTAGTACCTGAGATGCTTCCGCTCTCAGCAATAATACTCCTGTGATTCCCCACTGTTGAATATCATTAATGGGAATGCTAAGGATTTGAAAATGTCTGTAGATTCCGATACCCGTCGATATAAAAGACGTGCTTCCTGGAGATTCGCTTCATTTTCGGGATGTAAGTACGAACATTTATGGTGCAGAAAATGAGAACTCCGGAATGGACGGGCGGCGCGCTGTTCAAGACCAGACTATAAATTGCATTGTTGAGCACAGATTCTCCACACTTCAGTATATTTGACCGTATTTGGATTTTGATACAGTTGCCATTTTGGGTGCATTCGTCCGGGAGCAAATAGCAAACTAGAGAATTGAAATGTTTTGCACGATAATTGCTTAGTTGAAGATAACTTTCAAGGTAAAGCTTTATCTCAAAGGGGTAACTTCAGAATACGAGCGATGATGAAGTTCCAAATAATACTATGTCGTATTTTTAATCAAAATCGTCCAAAATTGAAGGACACTACTGTCCAGTTGTTTAGTAAGTATGCTCAATAAGATCCATTTTTAGCAATAGGACGGCGATAATTGCTAATATTGAGTTGTGTTCGATGGTCACTCCCATTTTGCTTTCTTGAATTGAGTGAGTTCTGAAAATTTCATCGTCTGTGCGGCTTGCCCCGTTAAAGAATTACCTGTATGGTATATTCGGCCAAGCGGCTTATTAGCCCTACGTATGGCATATTCGGATGAGGTATAATTTCTAGTACGGAGTGCAGTTTCCGATTGATTCGGAAACTGTCAGCGACGATCATCAAGCAGATCTCATCTTGCCCCAACATTCCATTACATTTTGTTTATAATTTAATGTTTTGTGCATGCTTGTTGTTTTGCGTTCCAATTCTCTTTTAGATGCTAGAACGGCACACTGGCTGGAGGGAAGAAACAGCAAACATGCAGCAGAATAAGACAGAGACCAGTGCAGCTTTTAGTCAGTCGAAAAAAGTTCCTTATTCGGAAAAATCATGTATGTAAACATGAACTGGTGAATTCCACGGCTTTGAATTCGTGCCGTATTTGAAGAAATTAAGTCTCATATACAAATTATTCTGGGTCCCATGGTTAAGTTGATGAAAATTCCCGAAATACCTGGAAGAATTACATTGTATACTAAAGTCAACGTGAAGTCAAAGTCAAAGTATACTATAATGTCAACGTACTCAAAGTTATCAATAATTACGTGGCAGCTTGTAAGATGTGCTTTAAAATTCAAGATATCGGATATATTAACAGATTCCATGGGATTCAGCGGATTTGAAGATTTATGCTGACGCCATAAATACTGAATTGGTTTTACTTTATAGTCAGGGAATTGTTTTGATACTTCACTATATTCAAGCATATGCAGTGGCACGATCTCAAAGTAGAGCTCAGCTAATGCTTTCTGAGTGGATGTTGTCAATAGTATAATGCAACATGTGGAATGAATTAGACAGCTAAACATTTCACTCGTAATAATGAATGAATTTAACTGTGTGTTCTGTGATATTATTATATTATTATTTATTATTACATATTTTATCAGCATATATTTTTTATTTACTATGCTTGGCATTCAATAGTGTAAACAGTATGTCATTCATATATCAAAATAAGTGTCACACATGATCAACGAAGTATATAAAACAACTAATACATATACCTCAATAAATGTGATGGAAGTTTAATACAAAAACATTTCATCAATAAATATTTGTGGAGAATGTACAAGCAGTATCCAAAACGTAACTGGAAAAAATGTCAAACGAACCCAGGTTGACCCGGTACAATGTTTATATCATTATGCCAGCTATATCCTAATCCTAAGAATATATCCTAATCATGTAGACCAAATTACGACCAAATTATCACTAATTGCGCCCAAATTTACACTGTTGATTTAATCCACTAGAAGCATTTGAATGGTTAGATCATTTGCAAAGTCCATACTAACCAAAGGCGTCATCCGGTCCACAAAGTTATTGAAACCGAAAGCGACTCTGACGTATCTACATGACGCAATCATTTTTCTGTACATCTTTCTATGATGACGACTAACTCCGCTTATAAGTACATTCCTACGCTTTATGCTTCTCAATGCCTTCTTTGATGCAACGAATACATTGGACTGTATTCCAAGCAAATACACTGAATAGGAAATGGCTATAAGAAACATCCACGGGAACACAAGAAGCGCAATAACGTTCATCCGTTCAGTCAGTAGAAGTCCAATCATTCCCGTGCCACTTACAGCTTGAGACATCACCGCAGCGTAACGCCAGTGATTCCCCATTGTTGAATTTCGTTCATGAGTATGCTGAGAAGCTGAATACGTCAGTAAATTCCTGTGCCGGCAGATATGAATTATTTGCTGCTCCGGGAAATTATTTCCATTTCCGTGATGTACGTACGAAAGCTTATGGTGCAGAATATTAGACTTCCAGAGTATGCAATAGGTGCAATATTGAGAACCAAACTATGGATTGCATGGTTGAGCAGAAATATGCCCAGTTTCAAAGCAGATGGTACCGACTATATTTGCGTTGTTTGTGTTTGGTTGGTTTTTGAATTGCACTCATCTAATAGCCAGTAGCCCAGTAGCGTGGATTTGCAGGGAGCAAACCAGTGGTGCTTAAACACGCCGAGAATTGGTGCGGCAAGAACCTCCACCAGCATTTGATACGCCATGAGTATATTCGTCTTTTCCGTAGTATTAAGACGGGCATGGCCTTTTGAGTTGAAGTTATTTGTTAGATACTTGCTGAGCTGTAAATGTCCATCAAAGTAGACCTTTAGCTCAAATGCACGCTTACGGAATATATTCAAAAAGGATAGGGACGTTCCAAACAAGACGAGCTCAAATTTTGCTGCAAGGTCGTCTAGCGTCGTAGAACATTGCTTTCTCGTGATGGATCAAGTTCGATCGCGATATTCCTTTTGAAGTAGATATGCTGCCATTATCGATAATACGAAGTAATGTTGGAAATCCATTCCCAATTTCGCTCTCTTGTAGCGTTTACATTTTGCAAGTTTTAGTGTCTGGGATGACTCAATATATTTAATCGGCATGTAATCCAAACGTACGCAATATTTTGGAGCAAAATCATTTCCGTTAAATATGAGAATTTCCGAAAAACGTCTCTTAATTTATTATGTGATTCTCTAAGGAATTCTGAATTATGTTTCTCATGAAGTTTCAAATTGATCATGAACAGCACTGTTCACATATCTGAAGTATATGTTAGGGAATGTATCAGCAAACGACGTATGTCCCTATGCCCGACATATAATACCGGAAGTTACCATTTAACTGGAAAAGTTTATTTTTTATATACCAATTTGGCCCAAATTACTGCACTGATGAAAATACACCCATTGCTCATCACCATGTAATTTGAATTACATTTTGGACATGTGTTTGTTAAAAGTCCACATTATCAAATGAAGCTACAAATATAATGGTTAAGTCGTTAAGCATTTCCTTTTGACGAGGTATGTCAACTCGAACATATCAATCAAGTCTCAAAATAATTACAGATCAGAATCGCAGAATCATAATTATAGAATCCTTGGACGGCGGATATACTTGTATACAATGGCTTAGATTTGAGACAATTTATCTTTCACGGCGCCACGACATATCGTCTACGTCAAAGTTGTCCACGATTGTTTAATTTTTAGTTAGTTAACTTCATATATTTTTCATATCGCTGAAACCGGGAATTGTGGTTTAGTTGCCTTATGGTGGTTCGCCTACCATCCGGATTCTAAGAGGTTGTTTAGTTAATATGGGTGTACTCTAATTACAGTTAACATACAATCATGGTCAACGTAAGCTGGCGGTAACCAATAACATATTTTTCCATACCATCACATCCATACAAATTACAGTGTAAAATATCCATCATGGCCAAACTTTGTATATTAATTTACAATTAGTGGATGCGCACAAAGACGTAATTCCATCTGAAATGCCAAGTATAAATTAACTGGGCAACTTTAAATCAAAACAAAATCATGCAATCTTTTTGCAATTTAAGTTAAGTATATTTCACAAAGATTACATAATAAACTTCACCATTTCAATCAGTCAATGCTATTTTGTTCAAAATTACACATCACCATGTATATGCAAAAGATGCTACCTTGAGGCATGTAAAAAATTAAATTGACGGACTCAACGTCCTCAAATTGGCATCATTTTTCAATTGGTGACATTGTTGGACAGAGTGTACTCCAAATGCAGCATTTTAATGCAGCTAGAATTTAGACCATCAATTTGTGCTCGCTCCCCAACCATGTACCTTACGGGAGCATCATGTTATTCAAAACGTAGTACGAATCAAATCCTTTCCGCTTTAGTTCCAATTTGGTTTTCCTGACTTCCGCAGATTCATTCACCGCTACGGGTGAACTAGTCATAATGCAAAGCCTAACAGTTCTAAAACATTCACAATAAGTGTATAGGACCGCATAATCAGAAATGTTTAGCAGAAGATTCCATCATATGCTTGCCGTCATTTTGTTCCTCGGGAAAACGATTGGATCATTCTCATTTTCCTTCAATCAGGACATGTCCATTGTAGTCGTGTCAAAAGACGACAAGGTTAAAAGGAAACTTAGAGCAAATTGTCGGCTAGCGCTACTTCTGGCAGCAATGTCCGCTGGAATTATTATTGATGTGTTGCTGCACGGAAAATTCACGTCCAAGATCCTTGCCATTATATATTTGTTGATAATAGTTGTATATTTTACGGGTGCAATAATAACTCAACTATATTCCGACGACATTGTCAACTTTCTCAACATGACGCTGCAGTTTTCCAAATATTTTCAAAGTAAGTTATGAAATTGTCTGTTTAAATGAGCTCAGTGTTATCTTGGCATCATCATTATCCTTTTCTTCCTTTCAGCAAAATATATGCCGAAATTCTATCCGGAATCAAACAAACTAAACTTTATACTGGAGGCAGGACTTTTAAACCTTACAACCTCAAGTTTCTGTTTTGTATTCCTTGAATTTGCATTCTGCCTAACAAGACCACGAGCCACCTTGTTCATTGGAAAACTGATTCCCCTTTCATATTACCATTACTTTCCTATGGGTTTCCACATATTAATTGGTTTTTATTACGGATATATACTACTGGTTTATCAGTTTTGTGTCCTAATTGTTGCATATGTTGGGATAATGTACATGTTCGTTTTGATTATCGCATTTGCAGGGGAATTCCATCTAAATTACAGAAAGCCTTACAGAACGGTCATCACTTTGAGATGCGCCGACAATTTAGTAAAATGTTTTAGAGCTTTTCAGATTTTGAACCAGAATGCAATGTGTTTCATTGGTCCATTTGTGACCGTGTTTCATGTGCTGTACACGTGGCTTCCGGTGCTTTGCAACTGGGTATTAATTGGCCACGGAAATGAACTGAACGGAATATTTATGTCCGCCATTCTATTAGCCTTAATAATGTGTGTCTCACTTTGGCTGTTTGTATTAGAAGTTGGCAAATTTTTATGGATTCGGCAAACAAAAATGTTTGGCTCGTGGCGAAAACATAATTGGGGACCGCGACATAATAAAGCAATGATGAAGGTTTGCAAAAGTTGTAAAATGATTTCAATCTGTCACGGTAAGATACTCGTGTTGGGTCGGATGACGCAGTTTGATTACATAAATCGCGTGAATGTGCTGACATGCAAGGTACTACTGTCGTTTGAATAATTAAAGTGTGACTGATAATTCCCTTCAAAATGTGTTGGTTGAGAGTTAAATTTAATCTTTTAAGATCTCCAAACTCTAATTTTAAAACTGTTATGGAAGCTTGATTATTTTATTAAAATGATCAAGAGATTGAGTGAATTGTACCAAGCCGGCAGATCCGGACGTTGTAAACGAGAAACCACAGTTTACAGCGAGAAACAATAGTATATATTTTCACCAATCTTCCACGCCCGCAGTTTCATAAATCCCTGTTCACTTGGTAGTGTGTTTCAACGGGGGGATCACAAGCAAATAATGTTAACTAATAAGTATAAAAAGTGAATTTTTCATAAAATGGAATGCTTCATTGATCACCACAACTATTGCATTATTGATATTGATGATTAGTGATAATTAGTTGTTTTATATACGACATTTTGACAAGTCGTAAATATGTTGTTTGGCTAAAATCTTTCCAAATAATAAGACTTATTAGGGCGGTACAAATCAGTCGTCCTTCAAATTGGATGAATCATCCACTCAGAGGAATACACAAAGGGGAATTGTCGCGAAATGTGCAAATATCGTCTTCATAAGGCCTTGGCATGTGAGTTGATTATGGTTCTAAATAACAAATAATACATGCCTTCTTTTCATTTGATATTTGTTTTGTACCGTTAAGTTTAATGAAAAGTTTATGAAAATCGACCAATCTAACTTAATCAATTGTGTAGTCGTAATGCATAATATCCAACATCGTATAATTTGAATCGTTAACTGAAATTCCATAATTGCGGATTGGAATCCCAACCTCGATATGTCATTGGCAACGTATTCACTAATTTCTAGTTAGCGAGATATACTTTTGCTACTTTTCCAATGTTGTCAGTTAGTAGCATATGTCATATTCGACTAGTGGTTTAACAATAAATGATTATATTGCTTAGGAACGTTTGTAAAGATGGCGATTATCTAATATGGCAGCATCATAAATTGTGGTATCAATTCAGCCACAAGCGAAACTAATCCTATGATTTAACTTCAAATCCCATTACTTCTTTCCGATAAGTAAATGGTGTGGGTCAGGTAATAACAGTGCACATAATTATAAGTAACGATTAGCTTTCAGTATGTAATTATTGGTCATTTGAAGTTGCGAAATATGTTACCTTCAACATGGTTGGAAAATAAAAATTTCGAACTTTAACAACAACTTATTTGAACATCTAAAATAGTAGTGGGATTAATTTTAAACCGAAAATGATATACTAAAGAAGTGATTGGGATCATGGTGACCACAAATTATTATTTGTGTCAACGCCTTTAAGCCAATATGAGGGTATGATGTCCTTTACATCTAACCAGTTCAATGTCGTATGCGTTTTGTGTTCATACATGTACACTGCATTTCCCAAATTGACAAATATTCATATTCCAAATTGGTGAAAAAATCTTCGAAATGTTCAGTACTCGATTTCACAAGATGCTCCATGCAATATTATTTCTGGGAAAAACAGTTGGCTCGGTTACATTTTCTTTCAACCAGGAAAAGTCAATGATCGTCATTTTTAAAAATCCGAACATCAAACGAAAACTTAAAATAAACAATCAACTAGCATTAGTATTAGCGTCCTTGACAATCGGATTAATAGTTGACGCAATATTCCATGGAAAACTTGCTGATAAAATCCTCGCCATTCTCTATTTGCTCATAATCATAATATACTGTACGGGTTCTATAATCACACAAGCATATTCGGACGACATTGTAAACTTTGTCAATATGACACTCCGGTTCTCCAGCTACTTTCAAAGTAAGTAAAAGTTGAAGATTCACAATTCCTGCCGACATAATTCTCCCAAATATTTCATTTTCATGTTTTCAGAACGATATATGCCTAAGTGGCCTCCAGAATCCAACAGTCTGAACTACATTCTAGAAGCCGGCCTTTTTCAAGTGACCATTTCCTGTTTAATTTTTGTATTCCTGGTATTCATATTCTTTTTATCAAATCCGCGCGCAGCCATGTTTATCGGCCAGTTAATTCCTCTGCAATACTACCGCCATTTCCCTATCGGAATATTAATTGCATTCTACTACGGACATATTCTCCTGGTTTACGAATTAGCAGTTATAATTGTCGCATATATTGGTGTTATGTATCTATATGCTCTGCTAGTTGCGTTTGGAACGGAATTTCATCTTAATTCTAGAAGGCCATACAGAACTGTGAATACGTTAAGGAGTCCTAACAACTTGGTTACTTGCTTTAGAGCATTTCAGATTTTGAACCAAAATGCAATCTGTTTTATGGGACCATTTGTCTCTGCGTTTCATGTCATATTTACGCTTTTCCCAGTGCTTTGTAACTGGCTTTTGATCGGCCGTGGGAATGAGTTAAACGGACTATTTAAATCAGCGATTCTAATTGCCGTTCTGATAGGCGTATCTGCATGGTTGTTTGTGCTGGAAGTAGGGAAATGTTTGTGGAATCGACAGACAAAAATGTTTGCCTCATGGGACAAACATAATTGGGGTCTACGTTACCATAAGGAAATGATGAAATTCCGTAAAAGTTGCAAAATGATTTTGATTTGTCATGGTAAGATACTAGTACTTGGTAGGATGACTCAGTTTGATTATATTAATCGCGTGAACGTGCTTACTTGCAAAGTCCTATTGTCCTTCCACTAAAACACGTATGTGCCTATGAAACGTAACATGTCGTGATACGTGTGTAACCTGAAACTCGTTGGTGAATTACGTACTAGTTCCCTTCAAATCAACATATGAATATGTGCGAACGTAAAATGTTTTTGATTGGTCAGCATTCCAAAGATTAATAAAGTTAATGAACCATGCGACGATTATCTTTCCAATACCGGGAAGAACGCATACCGGTTCAGTGCAAAATTAATTATGGAATTAATCTTATTTAACAAAAGCTGATTAACCACGACTGCAAACAGTTTGGGAAAATCGAATCAATCATTCTGAATCATTACACTATATCTGCTGCTACCCGTCGTATCGTAGCCAATGCTGTATTTATACCAAAGTACAGCGCATTCATCCCATTGAGCAATCAACCCACTTTCAAATAGTCCTGAGATTGTCTTACGCATCCAGTGGAGGTTTGTTGCGTACGTGTCAAAAAACTGAAAATTTTCCAGCAAGTGCCGGGAAACTGTAAACACTTTCGAGCAAGTGTTGGCTAATTGCGTATTTGAACTCAAATTGCTTATTCTTTTCTTGTATTTTCAATAGGTTTAAACTAAGGAGCTGCTCAATAACCGGTGTGTCATTTTTGGGATAGTAGAAACTTTAATTGATAGAGGTATGGATACCCTGAAATATAAAATATTTGCCGTAAATGTCGGCGGGATCGCCGTTAGATTCTACCGGCCATTCTATTTTGTAGCCGGCGAATAACGCATCATAAATCGAAACGTGTTTACATGGAAACTGCTGACGACCTTTAGATAATATAAATCTGATTTCGTGATGACCTTTACATGATTTATTACATTCAATCCATGCCTAGAGAAATTAAGAAACTAGTTTGATTTACTGTTGACAACAGCTAAGAATATCTTGCCATTTGTCACTAGATTTCAACACTTTGTATAACTTCTTCTTTTCATCCTCCTCTCTGTCCACATCACTATCGAGAATGTCCGCATATCGTCCGGAACTGAGGTGCCTTGTCACATTGGTCTCCAGAAATTCAATTCTTAAGGCACAACTTCCCTTTAACCAACTTTTTGGAATTCAATTTGTTTTATATTAACATATGGATTGACATTTTGGTATAGTTGAATAAACAAGTACTTAATATACGTCTGAAATACCTTACATCATCGGTTATATTCATGTCCTAATATTTGTGTCTTTTTATTAAACCTTGGATACATTCCCATAATTAAATTTGACTTAAATTGAACATTTATTTCAAGCGTAGAATCTAATTCAAACTGCTGTAATTGGATTGCCGCCACAACCACCTCTGCAGATTGCCATATGAGTATAGTATATGTATTATATAATATATTAATGGTAAAAGACTACTTGATTCCTAATCCACCAGAAGCATCTGCATTGTAAGATCATTTGCAAAATCCATGTTAACTAGCGGCGTCATTCCATCCACAAAATTGTTAAAGCCAAAAGCAGCTGGGAGGAGCCTACAAGAAGCTATCGTCTTCATGCACAGTTTCATACGATGGCTGCTAACCCCAGCCTGTCTCACATTCCGGCGTTTGATATTCTCCAGTGCTCTCTTTGAAGCCACGAATATATTGGACTGTATTCCAAGTACATATACCGAGTAGGAAATGGCTATCAAGAGCATCCAGGTAAATCCCATAAACCCAACTACGTTCATCCGACCATTCAGCAAAAACCCAATCATCAAAAAAAATTGTTGAGCTCTAATGCCCGCTTTTTGAAAATGCTCAAGAAGGATAACGACGTTCCCAACAAAACGAGCACGAACTTTATTGTAAGTTCCTCAAGCATCGTAGGACACTGACTTCCGATTAAGGAACATGTTCGCTCCCGATACAGCTTTTGAAGTGTTAGAGCTGCCATTATCGCTAGTATCATACATTGTTGGACTGTCATTATCCGCTTTGCTTTCTTAAATTGTGAACCCTTTGCAAGTTTCACCGTTTGCAATTGCTTGTCCCAGCGAAGGATGTTGTGGATATTTGGCTCGGCAAAGCGACAGATGAGACCGACATGCCAAATATTTTGGAACAAGATAACGATTGCAATTTCCGACTAAATTTCCGTCTTGACAGAGTATTTTTTCTCTTATAATATCCGAATTAATATCTCCGACGGAACAAGAAATATTTATTCGCCTGCATACGACCAGTTTTACTGACAAGGGAGGGTTCAGATCGAAGGCAGGTATTTTCGCAATTGGGATGTGCTATCTTGTAGAGAATGTTCCGCTCTTTAAATTGAGCACTTTCAGTTTCCCGAATGCGCTGGTCTACGGTCACCAGTGGACTATTTTTACGGGCTTGTGGACTCACGCAGACATTATTCTATACATATAACTCGCGCTCTCAGCTCACAACAATGACATTTGTTTTTCCCGAATATGTTGTACCAAATCTGAATATATAAGGTCCAGCTCTTTTCAGTAATAATTATATTACAGTGCCAATTTAAACGGCTACTCGAGTTGGTGCTGACTTGTTTATATATTGTATATAACCGTTATACACATTTCTGGTACGACCGAAATTTTTCCTAATAAAATATAACATCAAATACTTTTAAAATCCATTACTATTTGAAAAACCAATTACTTGTTTTACAGCCTCAACAGTAATGGATTTGTTAAATTAGTTACGTTTCACATAAGCATATTTTTAAGTCCATGTTTCGTATATGATAGGACAGGATATAGGATAACGTTAAACCATGAATTTGATAGGGACAAACTAGTGTCCAAGAAATATGTTACTTCACATGGGCCAATAGTATTTCACAGTCAAATAGATTCGGTACCACATATTCGGCACAAAAAATTCATTGATGTGCGCTGAAAGCTCAAGTTATATAATAACCCGATCACAACCTATATTAGTATACCTACGTCCATGTCCGTGCCATTTAAAATAGTGCATTTGTAACCCCAAACCAGCGCATTCGGGCAAAGTAAAGGGTCCATTGTAAAGAGCGGACAATTCTCTACAAGATAGAACTTTTCAATTGTAAAAATACCTGCCTTCGATCTGAACCCTCCCTTGAGTCTTGTTTAAGGTTCAAAAGATTTTATGTACTTGTGATTAAAAGGGATACCGGATGTTGGCAGTTAGCTGTAAATGTAAATCGTAAATGTATGCAATTGTAACATTCCATTTTATAAACTGCTAAAATATAATTTGTACGCTTACGAAAATTGATGATTAAATATGTATTTGGTGTACTCGATTCGACGAATAATATGTGGGTTAGTGACATCATACCAATTTATAATTTGAATAGTATACATCACACAATTATTGTCGGACTGTGTATTTAAATTAAACATATATCCGTGAATATGGTCACTCAACGCCCTAGTAATGATGGAGGATTCTTAAAGTACGTATCTGGCAATGACATAACCTTATCCATTTTGCTGAAACGGGAAATGGGTGTTTAAGTTACTTCCTCTTTGAAATTGTTGTTGGCGCCCGACCATATGAAAAGAAATTGCCAAATTTATTCTGGCATTTATTATCTGTGTACACTCATACGTCCTCAGTGTATTATTTGGTTAGCCTACGCAATTATTCCCGTCAAAAATTTAGTCATTTGAATACTCAATTAAAATTAACTTCGAAGCCATTCTACAAGTAAATTTGAAAAACAATAGAGGTGTCCCACGATCAAAATAGTTTGAATGGAGAAATCTTATTTTCACTTGCGATAGCGATCTTAATATTCTCCGCCCTATATTTCTGTTGGTCTGACAGCTGTTGAACTGCAACGTTTTGATTCTATTTAGAGTTTGTTGGCTACAACTGCATATTAGGGCCGCGTACCGAAAGCAAACTAGAATTAGCGTTGACGACAGCAACAATCCGTCCGAATACAGCACCACTCCCGAAATATGCAACGCATCTGGGTGACCAAACAAAACATAGGCGCATTCGCAAAAGCAAAATATACTGACGTATATCAAGAGCGGCATAAACGTTGATCTATGAGTCGAGTTGAATATTCCACTGAAAACCTGTACACTTATGTACTCTTTGCACGCAGAGTCGTGGTCAGTAGTATTTGATCCCATCACATGTCGCAATGCGTGGTACACGCTGAACGTAGGTATGTATAGATGCAGGAGAACGGTAATAGTGGCGTAATTTGAAATCATGCGCATGAAGGTGTACATGAGAACAAATACGATGCATCGTTGTGATACGATTAAAAATGCTGACAAGCACACCGGAAAATAGTCCGGAAATGTATACGTCCATACGATGGAAGGTAGCATGTTCCAGGGAACTTGTGGTAGAACTGCACAGGAAACTCCAAAGATCCAGCCAAGCTGAAATGTACCCAGTGCAAATAATCGGCATGTTGTGATGATGAAATTGAGCGATGGGTCCGTGGATATTGAAACATGTTTTCTGGGAGGGTCGTACAGCAAACTGTTAAAAACGTGAACAAACTGAGCTCCGTTGGCCCGAATGAGCAAAATGGATATGGCAAATGCTATGGCCACTCCGGCTATATACGACTTTGTAAATTTTTCGTAGAGAGTAAGTTCGTTATCAAGTTTTGCATCCAATAGTCCAAGGGCTGCCGTCGACACCAAAATTAGAAGGTCGTATTTCCAATGTGTTTTAAAATAGCGAGGGTTCTGGACAAATTGGTAATGTAGGCGCTGCCTTCGTCCAGATAGTATTTCCAATTTGTAGGGACACACAAAGTGGATTACATTGTGCCTGTGAATGAGCCTCAGAGATCGGTCAATTTCTTGAACAAGCGCAACAGGAATAAACATTTTTTACATTTGATGGTCACAACAGTCAACAACTGGTCAGGAATAGGACTGCAAGAATCACTCTTCAAGCACTGAATTTCAGTTTCAAGCTTCGTTAATATCTGAAATTGCGTTTTATATGCTCAGCTAAAACTACATAATATTTTAACATGAAAATAAATTATTCAGATAATGCCCGCCTTAATATTGTAATTTCCGCACCCACAATTAAATATACACAGGGGATAATTCCTCGGAATTTAATATAAGTTTTTGATAACTGATGCTTTGAATTTTAAAGCACGCATTTTGCCATATATTGCCAAATGATACTTGAGTGTGATGACAGTTGAAGGTTGTTTGAAGGTGCATATTGGGTTACAATTTACTTGAATTGAAAGCTTGTCAAGCTAACATCTCCAGAATACTCGTCAAAATGGTTCAGTGTCATCAATAGCTTACGTGACTCATACTTGTGTGAAATTTAATATAATGCATATTCAAGGCGTTAATTTACAACAACCGTAGGTCACCAATCACTTGATAAATTATTGCGTTAGTGTACACCGTTGAACCAATCAATCATACAAAGTTAATGCTGGTACAAAACGATCACCGCTTGAGTTCCAGAATTATGAAGAACTAAATATGGTGCGATCCAATCGAACCAGTAACAGGTTCAATTATACTTCGAGAATATGATTTGTAGACCTAAAATACCATTACCGTCATATCATACGCCCGTATACACCTATATTATGTTGTACTCACTAGAACATCAAAAGGGCCTACTTAATTTCCGTTTTGCTTTATGATATTAACTGGAACTCGCCATAAATTATTCAAAGTAGTTTGATATTAGTTAGAGAACCATTTCAGGTGCGGTGAGTTTGACTGCTTAATATGCTTTGCTATCTAATCAAGCAGGCTCGTTTCGTATTTCATAGTTAGAATTTTGTAAAACTCACATGGAAACGTATTGCGTTGTTTGTGATTATTAGCTACCGGAAGCATGAAATGCTTGAAAGGTAGTTATAGCGATTGATCTGTTTGTCTGTCTGTCTGTCTGTCTGTCTGTCCGTACCCACTCTAACTTCCGTTCACGTTGACAGATTTGGATCAAATTTGGTATACATAAACCTTGGCCCATAAGGACCTTCCATATTGATTTTCAGCCATGTACCTCATCGTTGACCGCAAGTATGGGGGTCGGCGTCTTCGAGGTGGTGGGGGTGACCAAGTCGTCAAAAAAATTGATTGTCTTAATCGATAGAGGAGTTCAAGACGAATATTTTTTGCCAAGGCACCATGGGTCAAATCCGTGACCTGGCGGTGGGGTGGGCCGTCGAAGGTATGTGATACCCAGTCGTAAAAATATTTTATACTATAAGTCGATGAGAATGGTCAATTTGAGCCACAAAAATATAGTACAATGGTCAAATATGTATCCAAATTTATTATTTTTGCATTCATCACTCATCCGGTAGTTATATATTGAAGGTTACACCTTACTAGTTTATTTTGCTTAACACCAAGAAAATGGAATGTACGTATAATTTAAACACCAAATAGAATTTACGTCTGACAAATGTAGTTCTCTGTAATCAATTGTACATTCCGATTATACGTATGAAGCCTAAATGATTATGGGAACAATCAGCATGAGTTTAAACTGGAGTTGTTCGCCGAAATGGTTTGTAAAAATTGGTGCTAACTCATGCTCAGAGCATCATGCACTCAAACATACAAATGTGCGTGTAAAATGTGACAATTTCCTTGACTTTGTTTGACATTATGTATATGCGTATTTGTTACTGGAAACAGCAACATGGGATATTTCATATAACATCCACCGTTTAGAATCCAACTCAAACAAGTGGTATACTCTTAGTTATGTAGATATTGGGAACTACAACAATATTCTAATAATTCTTAAATAAATTAATAAAAAGGCTTAAATTCAAGACATAACAAAATTATTCATGTAATAATAAAATACTAACTGTGAGGTCATTAGCTTGATCAATGCTAACCAGCGGCGTCAATCTGTCGACAAAGTGTCCTCCTCCAAATCCAACTCTGACATGACGACACGACAAAAACATCCTCTGAATCAATTTACGTTCGAATGCCGTTGCTCTTTTTGGAATGTGAATCATCAATTTTCTGAGAGTGCGAACCGACGTCACATACACTTTAGATTGCAGCCCGAGAACGCACACCAGATACGATGTCGTTATGAGCAGTATCCAAGTAAATACCATCACCGAAACCCAGTTGTCGAGACTCCAGGATACGCGACTAATTCCGCCTGCCGCACCTCCTTGAGTTACAATTGCGAGTAGCATGCAAAGCAGGGTAACTCCCATTTCCTGGATTTCGTTCATCAGGATGCCAAGAAGCTGAACGGTTCTGTAGATTCCGATTCCGCTGGTGATGAAAGTTTTGTGGTTGTTCCGACAAATTCTTTCAAGTTCCGTGATGTACACGCGAAAGCTCATGTTACACAAGTTTACAATAGCGCCGTATACTAGTGGCATGACATTTACAATCCATGTTTGAATTGCTTGATTTGTCAAGAATATTCCCAGCTTTAGAATAACCTGTACAACTCCATGTGACGATGTGTGATCAGCAATTTGAGCATCAGCTGAACACTCGTCGAGTAACCAGTAACCGATTAGCGAAGCTTTGCACGGTGAAAACCAGTGAAGGCCATATATGCTACTAAATGGACACGAGAAAACCGTTGGGAGCATCCCGTATGCCAGAAATATATTAATCCTTTCCCCGTTACTCAAACAATAATGATTGTTTGAATTGTACTTTGATTGTAGAGACTTGCTCAGATTCAGGTGACCCTCCATGTATAGCTTGATTGCTACTGCGTGGTTTTTGAAGATACTTAGGAAAGCGATACCAGCCGATATGAGCACCATAAACCATGCCCATAAGAGCTCGTCGAAGAACGTGGGACATGCATTCTCATTTCTGGAGCATACTGCTAACTTGTGCTGACGTTGAATTACAAATGTAACGAGGACTCCGATTGTACAGTAATATTGGATACATATCTTCCGTTTTGATTTCTTGAATTCGTCGGACTTTGCAAGTACGACTGAACAAGAAGATTTATCCCATTTTAGGATTTTGTGGATTGTGGGCTCAGCAAGACGAACTATTAGTTCGAGATATGATATATTTCTAAGTAAAAGCATTCTTGAGGCTTTTCATAACCGCAAAGCGAATGCGATTGGAGCAGTGTATGTATATGTATTAAGTGATGCACTGATCATGTGAGAGGGTGCCATTTAAACAACTACGAAGTTGTGCATGACGCCGTATGAACAAATACGGTTGACTAATACCAGATTTTAGCAAATAATGAACGCTGGTACATTGGTACCACTTTGTTCATTTCCTCTTCCAGGCAAAATTTAATGGCTTGCGTTTATAGTTAAGGATAAGGTTATGCATAGTATTTTGGAAAGCATGATCACGAAAAGGATATGTTCATCATTACGGGCTTTATTTACGTGAACACGGGAAATTCACTGGGTGACGCAGTTTGAAGAAATATGAAATTCAGACCATTTCCGGTACAATTGAACTATGTAATTTTTAGAACAGGGAAGGACCGCTCTACATAATTCTTTTTCCACTCAATTACAGAGATTTGTTTAAGCAATATGTTGAATTATAAGCTGATGAGTGTTTGAACATTTCCGTTACAAATGTATTCTTATGAACGCTTGTAGTCTTGTGGACTTTGAGTAGGAAACATTCCGCTGTAGCAATTAGAGAATTTCGGAATTAGATTGCATTAAAAGTAATCACACGGATGCTTAAATGCAGGTAGCAATATATATACTCTAACACCGGAAGCACTTAAAAATGGGAACATCAGGTTAACGGAAATTGTTACTGCTCCTATTGCTTTCCAATCTAATCCATTTCAACACATTATATGGGATCACAGGCATTCTACCCGGCTAAAAAATATGTCATCATCTAATTTTAATAAGACAGGGACTGCAGATGTGGCTGTTACTATGGATTCAATTTTAGGCGGTTATCGTTCCGACCATTTTAATTGGAATACATACAACAATGCGCAATAATAAAATAATGATGGTAATGGCTCCTCGGCTCGCCCATGAGAATATTTCTTTTCCGAGAATTGTGGCCGAGTGAAAATTCAGTTCATTGGTAGGAGGCAGGTGAGCCACTGCCTGGTATGACCTGGTGAACTTGGATATGTGGTGGATATGTTCCTGGACCATGACCTCCCATTTGTTGTTCCACACATTAACTGATACTTGAGATTTACACTACTCGGTGTATGATGGAGAATTTATTAGCGATAATCTGGTCATTTCAACGTCACTTGACGCAGGATTTTTAGGTTGTCTTGCCGTCCAGCAATAGGCTGGTTCCAGCAAGACCGGAGGTACAGCCCTCATGTTTACAAAGTTGGCTTCACATCCGACTTCATGTTGCCTAGTAATCAGGAAAAAATGACATCGTGTGACTTGTAGTTCAGTGAAAGGGGAGTTATTAGCATCAGACATTGCAGAGTCCTTATTTGCTCTAAAAATGCCATCTTCCAGTTTCAGTGGGAGTGGTTGGGCCTTCAGGAATGAGCAGTCACCTGCGAGGTACATGTCACTCAAGTGGAGTTACATTCCCCTTACAGGTTTTTGAAATGATTGCAGCTTTACTTGTCGGATCACATAGGGGTTACAGATGCCTAATTCTTCTTGGTTTAATGGTTTCCGAAATCAAATCCAATCTCATATCTAGGATTGTTTGTCTATTTACTCGGGTTGTTCGGCAAGCAAAATAATTCCCATTGATATGTGCCTGAGTTGGAGGTGCACAGCATGCTTCCACTCTGGACAATCGAACACCTCATATACCTCTTCAGGAGGGTCGGCAAAGGCGGTTTTTGTATTGATACACTATCTTCTTATCAACCGGGCACATGATGCAATGCGATAAGCCATACAACTTGCCCAACCCATCTGGTCGTGAGTTTATTCAAGTGCCAACAGAGTCCACAATTGTCCCCATTGTAGGCTCACGACGGGTAGAAAGAATATGATTGGAGATGGGGATAATTATGGGGATTTGCCTTAGGTTCTTAATACACCACGCTTTTGCCACAAATTACTCAGTATTCTTTTTTAATAACATTGTATTTTAAAACATAATGTCTGTCAAATGAGGCTGACAGCAGTTGTACCACGCAGACGTCTTGGCTTTCTTGCACTCGGTGGAGGTGGACAATTCACTACACCCGCTGTTACAAGAGAGGGAGATATGTAACTCTTCGGAACAATGCACGCGGCCGCATGCGGATTGATGCCAAGCCAATAAGCTATTGAAACGCATTCAGGGATCGGAGTGAGTGGAGACCCGACGTCCTGACAAGCAGTTAGTTGGAATAACGGATACTTAATTTGTTTTTGACCTGTACGCGCGTGAGAAAATCATTAGCCATCTTAGCAAAAGTCCATTGTATGGCTTCCGTGAAATTGCAGGGATGTTCACATGTAATATTAATGACGGTATTCTGGCTGTTCCTGCTTGCATAATTTTATCTTACTTTCCTCCTTGGTGATTAGAGGGAGTCTACCTACCTGTGGTGCAGCAGCAATTCTCCTGCTGATTATGCGCGGGCGCAACAGGTAGAGTTTAGGACGAATAATAGTAGTCGTCAGTAGCATTCATGACACCAGTTAAAGCGACCAATTTACCAATAAGCAAGATAGGCCGTACCGATGGAGGAGACAAAGGGATCCGTTTGGGTATTACGCTATTTCCATTAGCGTACAAGGTTAATGCTACTGCAATTTCAATGTAATAGCTAGCTACGGAATGCTAATGTAGGTGCAACCTACAAGTTAACGACAGTAATTTAGTAACGCAAGTAATCCGAGAGTACAGTGACACGTGAAGAAGGGAAGAAGAAGGGAGAGAACTAATTGGAGCTATGTCAAAAATGAAAATGATGTTATGGCTTGGATTCGTGCTCCAAAACTACAGGGGAAGATGAGTCATTATTAGAAAACAAAAAGATCTTGAAGGTTACGATACGACTTAAGAAAATGTATGCCTGTCACGTGTCGCTCCTAATCTGCCATACCAAATCACTGGAGTTGGCCTTATAAAGTTTCTGCAATCTCGGAAGAAATGCAAAAGATTTGTTTCAAAGGACAAATGACCAAAAAGTATCTATTTTAAAGAAGTTTTCAGAAACATCTGCAAAAAATTATGGCAAAATGGCTAACCTGGTGCCAGTCGAGATAGTAGTCCGGTAAAGAAACGAGGGTTTTGATTCCGCATCGCAAAACAATTTCTTTTGTTTGTGAAACGACTGAGGCTGTGTTTTGCAGTGAATGAAAATGGATACGCGGACCAAATGAGAGGCCGACGGTAAAAATTTCATGTCCATGTGTGCAGATTTGGTAAGTGTTATGAAATACAATAAACATTAACTTTATAATTTACAACTAAATAAATAATGGTTGGTTGGTTCAATAAATAATTTGCATCCACAGGCGGACAACATAAGCTAAGCTAACAGTATGTCCTCTACATTTTCTTTTCTTAATATTAAATTAAAATAGTGCTGCTTCGTATTTATTTACAGGGTTTGCAGAACAGGCATGACTACAACAGAACCATCAACGTGATCGGTTTCAATGAGCTTCAAAGCGATAACGAGACCGATAACACATATTACAATTTAATAAGCTTTACATTTAATAGCTATAGTATTAGTATTATTAGTAGTAATATTATTATTAGTATTATTGTCCTAAAACAGACACAACTCATTATCATCACATCCTCAAGATAAGTGACAACACTGAAACAGCAATTTAATTTAAATTAATTTCTTGCGTGGACCTTTGTCATAGAATAAGATAGTTGTCCTTGGTCCAAATTGCTTGTAAATAATGTCGTAGCAGTATGTAACATCAACGACAACTTATGATTTTTCACTTGTATGTATGAATTTTAGAAAATTCATCTTTTTATTGCCTGGTAAGTAACCCAAGTAAAATCGGGGTTGAGGATTCGAAGATATTGGCGACTGTGCTCAGCAAGAGACTTGAGCACTTTCGCTCTGGACTCACAACATTAAAAGTTTGTGAGTGAGGAATAAATATTCTGCCATCCTGGTATTCATCAGTATACTTTTGTATGAACGAGGATCTGCCCACCTGAGCTACAAATTTACGCGCTTATTACATTCGAGTTCTTTATAACAGCTTTCAAGGAAATTGCATTCGCTCTATTTCGTCCCAATGGAGAGCATAGAGTGTAGAAAGTAGAATCAGAATTATCTGAGCCTATAGACACGAATCGTTTCTTGCCTTTGAAACTGGTGTGTAAGCCTATGTAAAGGCAATGTTTACATCACAGCATTCGCGATATCATATACACACTATCTAAGTCCGAAAATAAGTTCGAAATATTGATCCAATTATCCTTGCAAAAATATCCCGTCCTGTGCCCAATTTACAAACCAGCATAATATAAAAGGACTGTTGTAATATCTAATTTTCGCTTCGTCCAACTTTATTTCTATAAGTTTCATCCTAATAAGAAGCTGAAACTTAATTCCATTCAAATAGGAAATGTGTACTTAAAGTATGGAAAGGAGGTCACTCAATACGCTCTCAACAGCATCTGACACGAAGACAAATAATCGGTATAACTCTGTTCCGTACTTTTTTCTGTCCAATTTAAAACCGGGACAATCATTTCGTCTTTTGGATATATATACTGAACCTAGTATTGCCAGGACGACATTAGCATCGGGTAAACATTCTATTTAACTCACCATAACAACGAAGAATTTCTGAGTGACTCGGCCCAAGTGATGTACAAGGTAGCGCTGCAATACCGGAAAGCCAATTTTAACTATCATGGGAATGTGTATGTGTACTGGAGAAATGAGAATCAGAACAATCAAGCTCACATGAAAGTGGCAATTATAGAAGTTGCTGGTTTTTTGGACATCCAGAGGCGGTTCTGATCCCAACAAAGATATTTTGCTATTGCAACCCATTTTTTGCAACCCATTGCAACAATTACAAATACGTCTGGATCTGTCGAGTTACAGCCATTTGACAATGGGAAAGAATAACTTTGACTGGCTGGAAGGGTACTTAATTCCTGCGTACTGTAATCAAAATGTGCTGTTTTCAATTTTAAATGTTTAAATTATAACTTTTCTCTTTCAGTGATCATCACTACGAGGTACTTGCAATTTTCCGGAATGCACAATCTTTGCAAATACTTCGAGGATCACTTCAAGGACAATATGAAGGATGCACGTGAAATTGGTTGCATGCATGCATCAGGGCTCAATACACTTGAATTATCTGATATGGATTACGGTTAAGAATGCGGTTTTATAATACACTGATACTTGATCCATTGCATGGCTACTATGAGTGAATGAATCAATCGTTTAAATTCTTGTATATATCAAATTAATTGTTTCTTATTTTATAACTCTTGTGTAGCTTGGTCTTGGTTTGGGATGAATTCTGTAATTCTTGAGTATCTTGATCTTAATTATTTTCTGATATGATGCTAGGCCATCGTCTGTAATGGTTTATTGGTATGTTCTAGTAAATTAGCATACGTTTGATTGAGAGTACCCTTTCTCGTCCTCATTGATGCTATTATAGCGGGCTAATTTGTTCATAAAATAATTTTAGTTACTGTTATTACTATTTTTGTTTGTTTGAATTTGTGACAATGATTTCAAAAACTAAATTGATCATAAATTCCTTAACTGTTTCAATAAGTGTATATTAACTATTTCATACATTACACTTCACTGTTATGTTTTCCACACATACATATATAACTTTGGTCTAAATTATAGAATGCCGCAACAAGATAACTTACTTTGCTGTTGTTGCTAGTGCCTGTGTTTTGGCTTCTGGTGGTGCTACATTATTGACATCGACTAACAAATTGTAGATCAAACAAACAATCAAAATTCTGTTGGTCAGAAACAGATTTGTCCACGATGTTGGTGATGCCAAGGCGAGTTTTATCATCGTATGGTTGGTTGTGTACTGAATTATTATGTGCAGGACAAATGTTACCGATCGTGTCTAAGGAATAGCTGGTAACAGGGATCGCATTCCAAAGTCATCATCATCATCATTTCCAGTTTTATTCCTGCTGGACTTTCCACATCGTCAGATAACACGTTTTGGAATATCATTAAATTGTATGTTGTCTCTGCTCTCGTCCTGGTACGATTGTAGAATCTCCTTCACTTCAACTCTCTCTAGGATTACATGACAGTTTTGGTACTCCGGTAAAAAAGTATTCTTGTAGGCAACCATTTCACTAAACTTCCAAAGACCCGCCTTGCACCATGTTTAGTATTTATGTCGATTCTCATGTTCTAATAATACATGTCTGCGTTCATACAATTTGTCAAAATTTTCAAATGGGAACATGTTATACGTTGTAGCATAATGAACTATGAACGCACATAAACACATGCAACATACGTGAATTAATGGTTTGTGTTTTGAGTTGAAATGTTGTATGATGTCGTCCTGTTTTTCAAAATGCGTCTCACAATAATCACAGTATCGGGAAAAGTTAGGATAGTGATAAGGATTAATGTGGAGTGTCACGTTTTGTTCGATGCAGAAGTTTATTTGACAAAACGAGCATTTAAATGAATGAAATGAAACGTGTGAGCAAATCGGTTATATGCTAATAAACGTTGATTTGTTCATCTGTGAATGTTTTGTCTTCCAATATGTGAAATCATTTGCTGCAAAATGTGTTATATACTCTACCGCGAATTATTTGAGACAGGAAAGAGGAGTTTGGAAACGGCGTCGTGTGAACGTAGCCAGTCATACTTATGGGGTAGGATGCGACCGAGGCCAGAGCAGCTCCCCTTAATCATGAAGACATGCAAAGTTATCCAGCGCTTTATGGAATATATAGAATAATGATTGCATGCATATAATCAATATATAGATATATATGTATAGACATAGGCATGAAATATTTTATATAACCATGTTTAGCAAATCAATGAAAATATATTAGTTTTATGAGGTTCCACTAGCTACAATTCTTAAATTTCACGCAACGCTTGATACATACATCACACGTATTTGTAATTATATTAGTCAACGAAATAAGTGTTACCATGGTTTGTTGTGAATCCCATCTTGTGATCAAATTCACAGAAAATTGAGCATTATGCAACAATATGCGTGTAATGCTGACGACACATGGAATGCATTCTGAGACGAGAAATAAACAAGTTTAATGTAAGCCACCTTCCGTTCATGTAATTTCAGCGAATTGAGATACAATTCGCATTGTATTACACTGGAAACGAGTGCAAACTGACAAGAATCTGTCACAATCAGAAAACTGATTTGGCATTATCACATACATCATTCACAGTAAACCGAGTACTTACATGTTACAATGTGTTTCCATACGACGAGTACAATTCTAGTCAATTTGATAACGCTATTTAATGCTGCTTATCATGCTAAATGGATTTCAATAATAATCCGATAATGGGACAACTATGAGTAAGTGCATACTTACAACACTTCAATTCATCGAACCAGTATCAGTAATTTGATAGATGCCATATATTCATGGAAATATGAGACGGACCAACCGAAATGGAAATTTGATGATATCAAGTACTTCAAATTGTAAATGCTCATTGTAATATTTTTTTAGTAAACAACACGAAATACTTTCGGCTTATCGAGTAAAATGTAACATGAAATAAAACGTCTCACTGAAACGCCGCAGATTACAGGCAGATCAATCTTTTGTTTGCTGATTTCTCTTATTTTATATAAAAACGACTGGTCTGATGTTTGGGTCGTCATCATTTGCTGCTATCTCCACTGAAGAACAACAACTGAATATTAATCATCGTATCTTTAACACAACTATTTTACCCTGTAAAGACATCCCGTAAACATGAAGTATCTTATCATTGGGGCAGTATTGATTTCGGCTGCTGTAGCACCAGCCTACGCACAAGGTAAACATATAATATGTTAGATGAAAATCGCAACCGGTCTTGCGTTTTATATACCTGAATATTTGTTCACTTTCACTTGTAGGAGAGGTCTGTGCTGGTAAACCGGACGGCGACTATCCAAATCCTCGAGACTGCACTAGCTTCATCTCCTGTACGGCTGGGGTTGCTACAGAGCGAGTTTGCGCCAATTGTCACGTTGAGCCGGGTCGCTGTCCCGACGGCCGTCTAATCTACAACGCTACCCGAAACGCCTGCCTATTCGCCGACGAGACGCGCTGTGAAGTTGGTGGAGTCACGCCAACACCACCGGTCGCCACGACCACCGTTGCAGCCACAACTACAAGATCACCTGGCGCAACTGAGAAGCCGGGTCCAGATCCCCAGCCTGGGGAACCATGCGATCCCATGCAATGCTTTACAAAGGGATACTGTCAGAGTTATCTTAGATGTGACAAGGCAACATCCAAGTGGTTACAAGAAGAATGCGGTCTAAATCTGGTATGGAATCCAGTGAATCCAAATGGAACGGCGCAAATTCATGGAGGGAACTGCGACCTATGGGAGAGCTTGACACCAGAGTTGGAACACAAGTACAGGACTGATGAAGACTGTCTTGGTTGCTTCTGGAGGGAACTTGGTGAATGCAACAGGGAGTATGAATACCAGCCTGTGAATGGAACGCATAGAAATGTTTTGCGGTAACCACTTGAAACCCATGAAAAATAATTTATCCAATTATATAAAGTATCATGTGAATAGAACTAGTAACTGTATTCTGTACTGACTCGTATTTTAGGTTGAGCTGTTCTCAAGGATTAGTTTTCTCCAAGGAGAAGGAAACATGTCTTAGGTGCCAGGATGCCAAAACGAGCAACGGCTCGGCCTGCTGCTGAAGGTGACTTCATAGCAAAAATGGTGGACGCTAATTATTGATGGCACTGAGGAAACTCGTTACATATCTTTTAAATGTTACTAACAATTTATCAATTTAACTTATACGTTAATTAACTTTAATACAAGAATACTTAAGAATATACTGGCGTGATTATATTTCAGCGCATGTATTACGTACATACAATTCTAAACATTTCACAATGATTGCTTCAATATATGCTTCCTCGTACTGAACTTCAAATACATCATTATAATATCAGATAAATGAAAAGTATTAGTTATTTATACGTATCAATACATGCTGTTATCACCCACCAACTACATCCTAACTTGCTATCCTTGCAACAAAAGCATGTTGATCGTGAGGTTATTGGCCAGGTCAATGTTGACCAAAGGAGTCAATCTGTCAACAAAGTTACTCCCGCCAAATCCCAGTTTTCTCTGCTTGTCAAGCATGACATTAACTTTATATGGCGCTGTACCGCAAATGTACAGAGAATGACTATCGTCCAATTAAACTGAAGACAGAGCTTCAATTTTGCTTTGGTAAGTTCGAGCCCTCTGGTGAGTGTCAGAATACATGTTATTTTGTCCCATTTTAAGACTTGGTGAATTGTGGGCTGGGCCAGTAGAAATATTATTCCAAGGTAACGTATATGTTTGAGTAGTAGCATTATCTCCTAGACTCTTTTAGGGCTTTTAGATGCAGCAAAATTGAGCGTTCGGAGCTTGTCGGTTAAATGGAGCCAACTTTACGTAGAAATGTTTATCCTTCAAGTACTACCACATAATAGATGCATACATTCCGTTCACACTTTCCGAAACTCCTTGCAAGGTTGGAGAACACGTTATGTAAACGAGCTCATAGTATACCGTGTCAAAAAGGTACATACAACTGGTTTGGCTCATGTCAGGACATTTGTCCGTCGAGGTAAATACAAATAGTTAGATGTTTTACTGGGCAAATAGTAATTTCATGGATTTTCAGTGTGTTGAAATGCTTATAGATTGCGCTATAATTTTTACTTGCGTCATAGAAAACATAAATGCGTTTATAAAGACATGGAGACTAAATGGTTGAATGACAATTTTGTAAATAGCTAACATGATGATGAAAAGTAGTAATAGATGCAACAGATCAACCACAAACTTGTGGCTTGTCGTCCATACTTACTGAGCATTTCACGTATGTTGACATTAACTTTAGTTGGACACAAATGTTGAACTTTGACAGTTAGTGGTCATTTGAATATATTTTTCCAAGGTTTGCTTGTGCAGAATTACAAACCGTTATGCTACGCACGCCAAATAAATGTATCACTAAACAGGTTATGAGCGTTTTCACTGTTTCCATAATGATGCAAACTCTAGTAATTTCCATAATGACGTTTGCGGTTAAACAATAAATTATGGGCATGCCACTGGTTTACTTGTGTATGAGACGGTTTTATAGGAAAACCAACGGATACTTTCAACATTTACAAAGTTAGGAGAAAGCATTGTAAGCTAAATGCAATAACATGTTGAGCAATGAAAATGGAAAGCAGAACATGCATTACGTTGTTACCAATAATACTGCAGCTTACATGAAGTTTACAATAATTTAAAAATGTGTGTACACGCGAAAATTGTCCACTCGTGCAGCGACATACATCCACGTTTCCTGGGTCATTATTTGTTAATGATTGGAAGCTTACATTCCACATTATTATCTGGTCGCGTTAAATAAATGCACTGATGAGCTACCGATAATTTCGCGAGTACTATTGTGTTTGAATGCAACGCTTTTCCAGAAAGCTTTACCAGAAACAAGAATACTTCATCAAAACTTAAATGCCACGAACATAACCGAACAATAATAATGGTTACATGTATTGCTTCATCGCGAAAATTAATTGCGGTGTAATAGTAAATAAAATAATTGACACCCATTAGTAATGTGAACAACATTGTGCTTTATTATTTCTCTGTCGCTCTTCCGTATAACAACGCATATTCATTCCACTTTGAATTTTTTCATCATACCTAGAACGTTAAGAGTGCAGTACCCAAATTTTCTAATACTTTATATGTATACGTAATTGCCGAGTCTCTCTCCACGAGTGAGAACTGTCCAATCCGTGGCTTAATGGGACACAGGGACTTGACGGTCTTCCTGATCCCCAGCTGCTGAACACGTGTAGCTACAATAAACACATTTCTAGGTAGTATGTGTCCCATTGTGCTATGCTTACTAATTTCAGTGACCAGTGCATCAGACATTGACTTAATCACGCTTGAAGTTGACATAAATATGGCCAAGATGATTATGGTTATTGTCCCCATGTCCATGATTCCCAGCAGATGGACTGCAGGCATAATATTCCGGGCGCGGATGCAAATCCAGTAGAGTAGTGGAGGACACGAATGACCTATAAAAATGGCAATGCCAAGGAAACTCTGGAAAGTTGTCAGCATGTGATGGTAACATATATTCAACGATCGGTATTCGTGAATCAATATTTTAAGATTAGATTGAAACGGCGGGATGCGATGCAGAATTGAGAGGCACGAAGTGAATGATTGTTGAGCAGTGATCATGTAAATATACAGCATTGTGCCGGCTCTAATAACAGCAACGTTAAAAGGCATATGGAACAGAATCCGCATGACATATACCATTACAATTTGAGTTGTAGACGTTGCGCCCATTGTGCTCCAAAGCGACAATATTTGTCCGAATCCATCCAAGGTGAGATATACTTGAGCAAACGTAAGTAGTGGAACCGGTAGCATTCCCAGTAGCATTTGATATATAACCAATCCAATCGTATTCAACTTTCTGTTGTTTTCAAGCTGCCATGAATCGAAAATGTGAGCAAACTTGAGGTTTAATATTTTCCGATATTTCAGTAGCATGTTCAGACCGTGTACAATGTCGCGGTTTTTAAATGCCGTCTTCTGGAAAACGCCAAAAATTATTACACTGGTGGCGCAGAATTGGAATGAGTGAAGACCGGCAATTATTTTGAATACTGGGCTTCGATCGGCGACAATTTTGTCGTGATGTATTAAGCACAGGACATGCATTGTGGCATTGAACAACACAAATAGTACCTCGATGCAGGATTGTATCCGCTTTTGTAACGAGTCAACTTGTTTCAATCCAACCGGAATGGAGATCCACTCCACCGGCGCTTGCCCGAATATCCGAACAAAAAATCGCTCTCGGGACTCAATGCAAAGTTTTATATATCTGTCAATTATATACATGTTCAAATTTGTAGTTTGTGCTTGGTAAATATACAAACGTGTCGAAATAATGCAACCATTTATTATTTTTCTCAAGAATACGTGGTAAGTTGGAACTGGTGTATGATATGTTGGATTGGTGATACCCCCAGGTATGGCGATGATTTCGGCTGTTCACAGAAATAACGAAATACGATGTTGCAGAACCAACTGAATAGCGTTCGACCTTCTGATGTCCAGCATTGACGTTCTTAAACAGAAAACTTTCCACTCATCAAGACACAATGCTCCATTACGTTGTAGAAAAGAGTGGCTTTTTGACGTTTAAAAAATAAATTTGAGAAATCGATTAAGATGATATCGTTATTCCCTTTCGTTACATTACTTTACCACTTCATTTGGGATTAATGTAGGATTTGAAGGATGGACAGTTATGTGTTCATAATGAGTTAAAATTTTCCATTTGGTCGAATCTAATATTATACGTTACATATATGCCAGAGATAGCTAGAGCCACGGTTTTTAACAACAGAAGCCCTGTCTAGGCTCAAAAACGGTTTGTAACGGTTTCACTTGTAAATGATAAAAACGGGTATTCATGGTTTTAAATGGATTATTATCTTTCGACACCGAAATGTATCCGATTGGCAAGGTCAAACGTCAAGATATAATTATTCGTTAGAACTTGCCCAATAAAAATCCTTAAAATCATTGGCCATTAAAATCCGATTAAAATGATTTTGACCACACCGGATTTATAACCGTGAGCAATGTCTGATTTTAATAGTAATACGTATATAATATATTTTTTGTCATTCAATTATGAATATTATATCAACTATATGGTGGAATTGATTTATTTTTGAATTACCATTCCATGTAATCTGGTATTAAGAATACTTCAGCTTATACAAATTTAGATTTCATATCATTGAATATTAAGGGCCGTAGAACTAAAATTACTTAAAATCTAAAAGTATACATTTATACGTATTAATAGTGATGTATGACGTTGTTCGTATAGGAATCTTCCCGACGATAAATCAATACGTTTAATTACGACAGAGTTATATTTGTTTTACACGAAATAGTTAACATCTAGATATATGTAACGATGATCAACATATGGTCTACATTCTGACATATAAAGTATTTTAGTTACCTGTTGTAACCAAAATTGCGTAACAGATATAAGTATATATGTATAACATAATTGGCTTGATGGCGTAATGCTGAAAATTAAATATGGATAATGTTGCATATGCCAACTGTGATTGGTCAAACGGCTATTATGGAATGTAGCAACATTTATTTTCCGAAACGACTACCTCAATCAGCATTCCTAGATGGAACATTACATTCCAATTCCAGCTTTCTCGTGGCAGCGTCCTTGATACTCGACATTTGTATAGCGTGAACATGGACACCTGTGAACCTGCTTGTTTCCATTCGTGACGTTGATGTCGCCAGATAACGATAATCCGGTAGGAATCACGATTACATGTTCAGCGAATTGCTTTTGAAGCATGCAGTGCTCTTCCACATGGATATTAGCATACCGATATAATGTTTGCTAGACATTTCATAAAGCGATATGTGACTTATGACTGAGACATATAAATATTAACTGATATTTACTTGGGCAATAGCAAATGCTTAAAGTTGGAAATTGTATTGGTGAGATGGATGGCCCTACGAAACAGCAATTTACATCAACATTTCTTTATTTTCACATGATATAATCAACATAGTCCTAAAACATAATTAACTAAAGCGATATTTTTAGAGTGGAAACAGCAAAAACCATGGCCATAACGATGTGTATGTCAACCTCAAGCCTCATTGACGCACTTTTATCTTTCTGTATGCATACCTCTCCATCAGCGTCAAGTCCAGGCATGCAATCACAAATACCCTTACCATAATTACAGAATTGTGTTCCGTTGCTTGCTACGGCACACTGCCTGGACTCCTCACAGGCTCCACCCAACTTGACCGTCTCGATTATGCAACTTGACTCACCCCTGGTGGGCACGTGTCCTGGAGCGCATCCGCATGTCTTCCTTTGGTCATGGCAGACGACAACCTCGCTGTGATTGAAGCTGGCGCTGCATTGCTCGTCCGATGTGCACTTGAGGCCATATCCAGTTTTCTCGAAGCAACGTCCCAAATACTCTACATGAGTATCTGGTGGACATTGGCATTTGAATATGCTCTCGGCTTTGTTGGAATTGTCAAGGACGCAAGATAAGGACGAGCCAGGTGGTATGACGGTGGCATTTGCGATGCATTGCTTGCTAAAGATGCACGGCTCTCCGAGCTGGACAGTTGGATAGCACAGTTGGTTGTAGAGGACGCCGTCGTTTTTACACTGGCATTCCTTTTTGGCAGTGCATTCCGTGTAGTCTCCTAGCCTTGTGGTGCACTGAATATTTTCAGTGCATGCGGTGCCAACACCTGTTTGTATCTGTTTGATATAAAGTTGTGCAATTGTAACCGCTTAGTTCATAACTCTGATGTTAATGCAGTCGCGGCTATTAGTTAATGACATGGCTTACCGGAATACAAGTATTGGCAACTTTCTCGGACTCCAGGAATCCTACAGAGCATCTACACGTCCTCTCCAATCCATACGGATTCTCTGGCATACACACGCTGTCCTTGACCCCACATTGTTTTGATTCCTCACAGGATGCATTCAGACTCAGTCCAATTTCAAGGCAGCCAGTTTCCCTGTCATTCGGAACAGAACCATCTATACACTGGCATGTCTGGTCACCTGACTTACATTCCGTATTGGGCAACGTCGAACACATGACTGCTTCATCTTCACAAGAGTCGCCCAGCTTCCCGGCCGCAAGTATGCAAGTGTTTGGAGTGTCCACCGACGCAATTCTGTCTCCCTCGCATTGGCATTTCCCGAGCGTGCAGTTGGTGTACGGAATGCCCCAGCATTCTACTGCTTGACTTGTGCAATTATCTCCAAGCTTTGTGGCAAGTTTGACGCATGTGGACCAGCTGAAGGCGGATCCCGTTGCACACTGGCACGTTCCATCCAAGCAGGCGCTGAGCACACCCAAGCTTCCGGACGTGCACTGAATATCTGCGGCGCACTTTTCCCCAAGTACTTTCACAATTGGAAGACAGTAGATGGTGGCTTGTTGTGCTCCATCTGCGTCACATTTGTCGTCACTGGTTATGTACGGAATGTGATTTGAGATGCAGCGACATTTACGAGTCGCGTCAGGTGGGACCAAGTCGGCACAGTAAGAGTTTCGGGTGGTGCAGTTGGCGTCATGGGTACATGGTCCATCCAACTCGGCGGAAATAGCAGTCTCCTCCGTTACAGTATTTATAATTGTTACGAATGTAAAGGAAAATATTACTAGCGTCATGTAGGACGCAGTATATAATTTGATGCTCATTTTCTCAATTTTTGCCGAGCCAAATATAATAAACGACTACCTTTTCTATTCAACATGGAAAATGTTAATGATGGCAACACATATATTTGAACATACGTGTTGTGCAATCAAGGTTCTCATTTTCTGATATCTTATCTGGTACGAGCGAGCGTTGTACATGTAACAATTTTATCGATTGACGTGTATCTCATCGAATTGCAATCTGGAAACGTTGACCACTGACGCAAACGGAATAAAAAAATATGTCAATCAATCTTGAAATTCTGTATCCTGGTTCAGATGCAAAAACAAATTACAGCATAATTTGTTAGCTGTTTAATGCGCTTTCGTGTTAAAACTATTACCTCGGAATGACTGACATATTTTTCCCGACCCATGTTATCAATAGATATTTTGTGCTTCGAAATGACTGCGATTTATCATTCAGCCAAAAATTATGAAATTTTTTAATTAATTGATTGTAAATGAATACGCCCTCAAGCTCTCGCAAACTGCATTTTTATTGATTTCAATCTCTGTCATATACAATTATGTCAACGCCAATCAATTTATCAATTAACTAATTAGTGATGGCGAATACGCATGCTGACCCATCATACGACGGCTGATAATTATCGTCACATGTACAATTACTGCTCACCTTGTCGCAAAACACGGGTCCAGATATGCGCACCTTGCACTCCAGCTCATTTTTGCACTCGTCTCCAACCTTTTTCTCGCCATAGCAAAGTCCATCCTCATGCTCAATTAAGCGATCTTGGCTATACACACATTTGCAAACGCTATTGGTACATCTTGTTCTGTTTGTCCAGCCATTGGATTCCACACAGTGATTATTATAAATGGAATATGAGCACTGTCCATTGAGTGGCACCAAAGGCCAGCATCTTCCCCATTTAGGGCTGTTGGTCGAGTCGAAACTGAAACCATGTTTGCATTGGCACGTCATGTTGTGGCTCTCGCTACACTCTGCATTCTGGCCCAGGAAGCCGGTACACTGGAAATTTTCCTCGCATTCCCCGCCCTCATTTCTCCCCTGAAGCAAAAATATATGAAATACAGATTTTCCTTTATATATTTGTATACTATTTGAAATACGCTTAAAAATCACTTGCAAAAATCTTACCACCAAGACGCATGTATTGGGCTTCAGGTGGGATGCTTCATATGCGGTGCCGGCACATCGGCAGTGGCGACTGAAACAGCCACTGCTTTCCACTTGGCATTGTCGGCCGTCACTACAAGGCATACCGAGCTGATCCCGAAGGGGAAGGCATGCGTACGTGGTGGATACGTGAGTGGTGGCATTACATTCACAGGTTTTAGTTGTGGGTGTCGTTGCGTTGCAAATTGAGTCTGGAACGTATCTGCATTGGTCAGGGCTTTCATCACAGCTGTCGCCGACCATACTAGCTTTCGGAATGCATTTGGTGCCGAGGTCATCCTGAAAGTAGCCACTCTGACAAAGGCATCGCCATGGAACTACACTGTTTTGGGAAGATATTGATGTACAAGTTGCGTTGGTGATGTGACTGCACTGATCAACACATCTGTGGCATGGCTCTCCTAGGCTTCGTTTTGGAAGGCAGCCTTTCACTTTCATGCCACTATTTTCGCAATAAACTGAGTCGTTTGCACATTGGCAGGTGAATCCTTGTGCGGCATCACATGTGCTAAGTGAACCAAATGTGGATGTGCATTGGGTTTCATGTTGGCAATGGTCACCAATTTCGGATGCCTGAAGGATACAGGTGATGTCGTCTGGGTTGCTTTGGTTGAGAGCGGCGGGAACAAGATTTGGTCTGCAGAGACAGGTGCCAATGTTGCAGTCTATTTTTGCGTCAAAGTCGCAGTAGGAATTATCAATGACGTTGGAACAGTTTGAAGATGTCGTACATCCCGGAAGTGGCAATGTCGGAGTAAGTGCAGCAGATGCTGCGCTGATGAAGCAAACAAATGCCGTCAATGTGGTGATGTTATGAATGAAATTCATTTTGTTGCTTATTATTCTGCGATTATTATTACTACGAGCGATTCAGAGGCTAAACTGATACTGAGGCTATTGGATTTTTGCAGCGCAACATTTGGTGGATACATAAGCACACATGACCATTCTTCGGATATCTTATCTGCGAATGGGTTGGCTGCATTAAATATTTTATTTGTGTGAACACAAACGCAATAGTTGATACATTTCACTGATAAACTGTCAATCCAAGTACACGACATTCATATGGTGGTGCAATTTATGAACTGAATGAAAATGTAGTCATAATCATGTGTCACATATAACAAACCAGATAACGAATTCATCTGTGTTCCTTCATAGTGTATGTTTCGGTGTAGTGAGGTGCAAGTAAGCGCATGTAAAAATACCATTACATGCTGTGGTTGGGATATAACATTAACTGTATTATCACATGAAACGCTTACAAGCTCGAACTATGTAGTTCTCATCAGCATAAGATTCACAATCTGTGACATTTATGTAAAAACTATCAACTACCCAATAGAGACAGTAATATTCATTACGTGTATACAAATAACACATCTACTTTAGGAAGTAATACCTGAAATTAAAAATATACCATATTCAATGCTACAGCAGCTGTATTAAACTATCCCCTCCGATAAAGACTATTTTACAGTTTTAACCATACACACCGCCTTCCTATGCGGTAGACCGCATCACCTTGTCGCTAAATTATAAGGCATTTATGCTTGAAGCAAAAGCATATTTATTGTTAGATCGTTAGCTTGGTCAATGCTAACCAATGGTGTCAAGCTGCCAATAAAGTTACCTTCCCCAAAGCTGACTCTGACCGGTCGACATGACAAAATTATTTGACTCATGAGTCTGCGATCATGTTTACTGGTAGTTGGTGGTAGTTTGTTCTTCACATTTTGTAGCATACTTTCCGAGGTGGCAAACACATTAGCTTGCATCCCGAGAACGCAGAAAAAGAAGGACAATGATATCGCGATTATCCACGCAAACACCAAAAGCGGAAGCCAGTTTTCCGTGGTCCATGGTACACGACTTAATCCGGTCACAGCAACAGCTTGAGAGATTATCGCCAGAAATATGCACACTGTCGTTACTCCCCATTGCTGGATTTGGTTCATCAGAATGCCAAGTATTTGAATGTTCCTATAGATCCCGATCCCAAATGATTGGAATGAATGAGCGCTTTGCTGACATATTCTTTCCAGCTCCGTAAGGTAAACTCGGAAGCTGATGGTGCACAAGTTGATGATGGTTCCGTAAATCAGGGGCATCGTGTTCATAATCCAAGTATGGATAGCTTGGTTTATCAGAAATATGCCCAGTTTCAATATTGTTTGTCCAACGGACAGAGCAAACGATTCTGCATCTGCGTCAGTTTGTCCAGTGCATTCATCCAACAGCCAATAACCAAGTAGAGAAGCTTTGCAAGGTGAAAACCAATGTAGGCCATATACTGCCAGAAATGGCGACGACAAAGCCGATGGGGGAATACCGTACGCCAAAAGCAAGTTTATCTTCTCGGGATTGCTGAGATGACAATGGTCGTTGGAATGGTATTTGACTTGAAAAGACCTCAGCAGGTCCAGATGACCGTTTATGTATAATTGGACGTCCGAGCCGTGATTTTTTAAGATGCCCTGGAATGAGACGCCAGCAGAAAAGAGAATCATGCACCATGCCCACACCAGTTCGTCAAAGAAAGATGGGCAATTATTTGCCTCTACAGAACAAGTTGTTACTTTGTGACGACGTTGGATTGTCAGTGCGAAGATAATCGCCAATATAAAGTAGAATTGGCTGCGTAAAGCACGTTGTGCTTTCTCTAGTTTAGTTCCTTTTGCGAGGATTACTTTGCTGGAGTTTTTGTCCCACTTCAAGGGATTGTTGATGGTTGGCTGAGTAAGGCGGACCATTTGCGCAAGGAGAGAAATATGTTTCAAAAGAAGCATCTTATTTCAAAATGTCAGAAATATGAACACACTTTTTCAAAGATCACCTCAGCTCTTTACTGATATTGCCACTTCGAAGACAAGTTTCAGAATGCAATTGCAGTAAGATTGAGATTTTTGCCAAAATTTTTGGTTAAAAATAAAATTATCCAGTAATTAAGTTGTCATGTATATATTTTATCAGGGGTCGTGTATTGTCGCGACAATCGGTAAAGAAATCAACAACTGTTCATGGCGCAATATGCTCATGGAGCAAACAATACATGGTATCGGAGAAGGAATTATGTGGCATGTTTTATGACGGTAATCATGATGAAATTCACAAGAAACTATTGTAGGCATTCGTAATGCTACTGTTATCTTATCACTGATTTCTGCATGCTTCGTTTCAATAGATTTGGGTGTTAGGTAACTCTTGATCTTTTTATTCCGGGCAAGTGATCGGACTGAAGCACTTCCGAATAATTAAGTTATCATGCACGGATTTTATCAAGATTTTTGTCAACCTTACAACATTATAAGAAACAAGACAAATATATAACTGGTGCCACAGATTGACATCAGATCAAATAAGATACATATGGTACAGGATGGACAATCATGAGGCTTGTCTTGTAAGCGTAATCAAAAAGATAGGCACAAACAACGTATTTTAGTCAGTATATTTACCCTCATCTCATAAAGTCTTCTATAAATATGTACATATGTTAGGTAGCTCTGCAAGATACATGTCTTGGCATTTCTCGGTTAGCTGGTAATGAAGAAAATATATAGCCTGTACGCCTTATCTTATGTCGAAATTGTGTAGCCGCATATTCAATAGGGGCATGTGTCGTAACATAAATTTCCAAAAACAAACCGAAATGATTATGTTGTTACCTAATATGCTTGTATTTCTGCTTTATCATACTACTATATATGGACCATTATATGTTCGGAACCCCTTGGCAATTATTTCCACTGATAACAAGATATATTTTTTCAGTTGAAAATAACAATTCATTACTACGGGAGTGTAGAGGAGATACTTGCGAATTTGATGATACTAAATTTATGGTTGTAGCTTGTGTATTTTAACCTAAAAAAGTACCTGTAGTAACATTAGCCAAATTGGATGTATTTTTGCGTTTTGCGTTCTTCTTTGTATATATTTTGGGGAAGCCAACAAATTCCAATAACTGCTACACAAACAGACTTGGTATCATTACATTCGCACGAATCTCCTCTACAATAGCCGACAGTGGTTTTTGAAATTTCGTTGGACGTATTCTTAAAACCCAAAAGAAAAACATTGGTTTTCTTCGAGTGCAAAAACAATGTATTCTGAGTTAGCAACGGGCTTGTTGCTAATGATCATTTTCTCGTAATCACGGGAAATTCATTCAACCCCAAAACACCCCTTAAACGTAACATGATGATCCAATTGCATTTTTCATAACGCAATCTGCATAACGACAACGCAATTCGTTATGTGAAAAACAGCTATAGGTGACTTACATGACATTTTAACAAGCACAAGCATTGTAATGATTACCAACACACGATCTACATTCTAAGATATATAAAATCATATATTTACC
>CM023202.3:44064205-44102753 GCA_004115045.4 Sinella curviseta | reverse complement strand
TCAGAGTTCCGTCTGAGCTGTCACGAGAGAAGCATCTCTGAGATTTACTCTCCTGAGTGATTAAACCAGCAATCAGTATTAGCTGTCAACTAGTGTAACGTTATTGCACAGACTACGTTAGCAAAAACATGAGTCAGTTTCTGCAAGCATCAGAAGTGCATGACGGTAAAGCACATAAAAGTTTTACTTTTTTGTGTCAGTCAAACATATCAGATTTTTTATCGTGCGTTAAAAATACTTGCGATACATTAACTGAAAACCAGTTAGAAATCCTAAATCTGTTTAAGAGCAATCTACTGGTTATTAAAAGTGAAGTGGACACGTGCTTAAATAAGCTAATTGGCCATGAATTACAGTTAAAACACTCGAAATATAAGCCGTGTGAACATGAAAGCAGTGCGGTTATCGAGCGGGCAAATGGAAAAATGTCATATTGTGCCAATAACATTGTCATTCATGGATTGAAAAAATTGAAGGGAGTCAGCAAAGCTGAAGCAACCGAAATTGTTAATAGTTTCTTCGAAACAGCGTTGCAAGTTAATGTGCACGTTGAAAATGTACAAATTTTAAAAAAGTCCACGCATGTTGTGGCAGTTGTTACGTTGTCTTCAAAAAGTGACAGACGAATTATATTTAAAAACTGTCACAAGTTAAAAGATTTTCCTGAAAAAGTGTCAATTACTGATGACGTGCCAGTTGTTGAACGTGAAAGGAGAAAGCAGAGTCTGTCAATTAAAGAGGCGTCGCCAGGCCCGGAGGAAGTACCAGAGGCGAAGCTGGAGAATTCTTTCGAGGTTCAAGCCACCGATGTGGAGGGAACTCAAGTCAAAGAGGAAAGTGTCAAAAGGATGGAGGATGCCCATCGGTTTTGGGAGTCCCAAGAAATAAATGAGAAGATTGTTCGGATATTCGAAATAGGGGAGCAGTATGGTTTTTCCGAGGACGATATGAGGCGGCTTTCGTACCTAATTGGGACTCAAAATTCGGAGAAACTTAAGGAATGTTCCTGCATATGTGGAAAGATTATGCAACTGAACTGGAAACGCCTCCCTGAAAAATTCGGCCGGTCACTACCTAACAAATTCGTCAAGAAGTTAAAAGCAGAAATGAATGCGGTCATTAAAGCTTGGAATGATGGACAGGATGTGTTGGATGGAAATTGCTACTGTCAGCAGATTCTCCCACTAACCATAAAATGAAGAGTGGATGCTGCCCATTTTTTACCCAATGCTGTGTGCAATGCGTTTCAAGCGTATTCTTTTGTTAAGAGTTAAACTGTTGTGTACTTCTGTATACACTTTATAGCTTGTTAAACGTGAAGCATACGAACGATAAAAATTATTATTGATAATATGTTATAATGAAGAGATGTTATCAGATTTTGTTATCATACTTTTAAGTAGCCTACATTTTTTACGCGTTATGTAACCAGCATAATATTATATACTGTGAAGCTAATGGTTTTTGTAATGCGATAATATGTTACTACCAGTAAGACGGAACTCAAAGTTATGTCAAAAGTCTATGTCAAAATGAATGTGCAAATGTAAAAACTATCAATGTAATTCTACTCTGAAATGATGCTCTATAGGCTGACGCCTGAAAGAGTTGTAATAAATTCATACATACATACATACATACATATTTATCGGTCTGTGTATTAAGGATGAGTATTTTGGCATGTAGAAACTATATCACATGATCATCTAGTTGTGTATGTTATTTAATTGGAACACATTTATTTTGATACAGATATGTGTCCCACTAAAAATTTATATGGCTCTGCACTCGGAAATGGTGCTACTGTTTCTCCAATAAGATGTTGTATGTATCAGTTCGTAGATCCTTGGCACACATATCTACTGATTACGAAGAATAACATTTTTTAATTATGTAAAATAATAAGTGAATTTATTTTTATACGTTGCCGATACTGAATCTCCCCCTGATGATGACAAAATGTCATGGCAATTTGGAATGTTCATGGAAAATATACGTATGTAATGGAATGATTTTCTGTTTGTGGCATTTATTAATCATGAGTCAAGGAATTGAACAATTAATCAATTAAAATATAATCTTTAGAACGGAAGTACATAAAATCCATGCAATTAACATATTTAAGTCCATCCCGAGTCTCATTGCTGCACTCTTGCGAACACATGCCTCTCCATCCTCTTTAAATTGTGCATGACATGAACAGGTACTCGTCTCGAAATCACAAAATTGATTACTTCCAGTGCACTGCCGCGACTCCTCACATTTTCCTCCCAAAGTAACCGTCTCGCTAATACAGCTTGACTCTCCCTTACTCAAAACATACTTTGCAGCGCATCCACACGTACTATTACCTTCATGACAAATGACCAGCTCACTCCCACCTAAATTTGCCTTGCATTGCTCCACGTTTCCACATTTCAGTCCAAATCCCGTTTTCTCGTGGCATCGTCCTTGATACTCGACATGGCTTTCAGGTGGACATTGGCATCTGTAATCGCTCTCGTTTTTATTGGTGATGTCAAGAGCGCAAGATAACGATAAGCCAGCAGGAATCACGGTAGCATCTGCAGCGCATGCTCGTGGAATAAGCACGGCTCTCCCAGAGCAACAACAGGATAGCAGATCTGATTGTGTATAATGCCACCATTCTTGCATTGGCATTCATTTTTGGTACTGCATTCTGAATAGTCACCTAGCTGATTGGTACACTGGATATGTTCCGTACAGCTGGTGCTTACGTTAGTCTGAACCTACTTGGTACATAAATTTAAAATGTTAATTAACTTCGGTATACTGGCTTTAAAATGAAACTACAAATGATTTATATTGCTTACCGGAATGCATGAAATTGGCAGCTTTTCGGATTCCAGGAAGCCAACTGGACATTGGCACGTTTTGTTCCTTTCGTATTGACCCACAGGAATACACATGCTGTCCTTGACCCCACATTGTTTGGACTCTTCACATGTTACATTAAGACCCAATCCAACTTCTAGACATCCATTATCTCTTTCATTTGGAACCATACCAGTTTTGCACTGGCATGTCTTCGTATCACCCTTACACTCTGTGTTAGCTAATACTGAACACATGGTGTCTTCATTTTGGCACGAGTCCCCAAGTTTCCGGGCATGTAGTATACACGTGTTTGGATGGACCACTGAAGGGATTCTTTCTTCGTTGCAGAGACACTTCCCAAGTGTGCAGTTGGAGTATGGAATGTGCCAGCATTGGTGTCCTGACCCCAAAGTACACTCTTCCCCGAGTTGTGTAGCAAGTTTTAGACAAGCAAAGGTACCGATAGTTGAACCACTGCTGCATTGACACGTTCCGTCGTCGCAGATGCTCAAGTTACCTAACCTTCCGTTTTTGCACTGAATGTCAGCGGCGCATTTCCCACCATAAGCGTCAACAATTGGGAGGCAGTAGATGGTTGGGGTATCTATTGATCCGTCAGCCTTGCAATTTTCGTCACGGGTCGTGTAGGGAACGTGGTCGGCTTCACAACGGCATTTTCTTGTGGCGTCAGGGGGTACCGTCAGTAGGAATTTCGTGTGGTGCAGTTGGCGTCATCGGTACATGGTTCATCCAACACGGCGGAAATTTCAACTTGGCCACAAACGGGATATGGCGTGATGACGATGCCGATGAAACAAATTAGCGTCTTTATTGACGCAGTATAAAAACTTATTCCCATTTTTGTTGAAAAGGGCAATGGTAGTGACCATAAAAATGACAAGCTTATCCTCTGCGCGTGGAATGCTTACTGAACACAATTCTTATTAGCTTTAACGGGGCGTGGAATAAAATCTGCTGAGTCTTATCTGTTACGACTGGACTCAGTTATCAGCTCATTCATATAATAATTGTATTCGGTCTGGTTCCAGTACACTGTACTCAGGATTACGTAATCTCGGACGCATAAAAAAGGAAAAAGAACATTCTCATGATTGATGTGACTGAACATGATTCACAATAGCTCGGTGATAACAGAGAATTACAACCGCAATGCGTCAACCAATCCGTTATATGGTTGATCACCTGATTACCCACACCTTTTTGCAATGACATAAGCAAAAAAATTGCTCCGATATTGTTGAGGCAATTTATTTGTCAGCACGTACCATATCTCGATGTAACTAAAAAATCATTTCGAGTACACGAGGTGACTAGACATCAAATTGATAAGATTTATTGCTTATGAAGTAAGTGCAGTTACATTACCACGAAATACAATTACATATTTCTGCTTTATTTTTCATTCAATGACGCATATTACTGCGGAAATGTTACATAATCAGCCAGTTCAATAAATAATTGTGTAACCCTGTCGATAATCAATCTCAAATGACAGCCAGAACGCATTGTTCCAAACTGGACCTGCCCTCATACGCGTCATCGCACTCGCACTTGTTGCTCACCTTGTCGCAAAACACGGGGCCAGATATCCACAGGTTACAATCCACGTCCTTCTCACACTTGTCACCAATCAGCTTCTTCTCGTGGCAAAGCCCATCCTCATGCTCGATGACCTCAACAGGACTACCGATACATTTGCAAACCCCGCTGCGGCATGATGTCATGTTAGAGTTTCCGTTTGCGTCAACACACTGCTCATCATAGATGCATTCCGCTCCTAGCGGAACTTTGGGTAAGCACCTGCCCCACTCCCAGTGAGACTGGCCCCTTGTGTCCAGAACGTGACCGTGTTTGCACTGACATGTCATGTTGGTTGTCCTGCTGCACTCTGCGTAGTTGCCCAAGTAGCTTGTGCACTGAAAATTTTCCTCGCATTCCTCACCAATGCCTAGGTTCTGAAATGAAAATAAAAACATACATTCAGTTCAAACAGTGACATATTACAAAAAGCATTTAAATATATTGCTTACCACTCTCAAACAAGTATTGGGCTTCACTTTTGACGGTTCATACGCTGAACCTGGACATCGACAATGACCCGATGAACACGAACTATGTTCCGGCTCGCATTGCAGGTTATCCGTACAAGGCATGCCCAACTCCTTTCGAATGGGTAGACATGCCCTCTCCGTCTGTACTTGGGTGTCAGTGTCGCAAACGCATGTTTTGGTTGTCGTTCCTTTGCAAGTAGAACCAGGAACGTATCTGCATTGGTCAGGGGTATCGTCACAACTGTCGCCAACATTTACGGCTTTTAGAATGCATTTGGTGCCGAGGTCATCCTGAAAGTATTCACGCTGGCAAAGGCATCGCCATGGAATAACGCTGTCTTGTGCCTGTATTGATGTACAAGTGGCGTTGGTGATGTGATTGCATTGGGCATCGCATCGGGGGCAGGATTCTCCTAACTTTCTTTTAGGCAGGCATCCTTTCACTTTCATGCCACTGTTTTCGCAATAAACGGAGTCGTTTGCGCATTGACAGGTGGATCCCTGGGCCGCGTCACATGTGCTTAGGGAACCAAATGTAGATGTGCATTGGGCGTCATGTTGACAATCGTCGCCAATTTTGGATGCCTGGATGACACATGTGACTTCGTCAGGATTGCTTTCGTTGAGGGCTGCGGGTACTAGTGGCGATTGGCAGAGACAGACTCCAATGTTGCAATCTATCCTTTCGTCAAAGTCGCAGTAGGAATTTCGGATGAGGTCGGTACAATTTGAAGACGCCGTACAAGGTGGAAGTGGTAAGACGGGTGCAAATGTAGCAGCGGCAACGTTTGCGTAACAAATTAGTGCCGCAAACGTAATAAATATATTAATGAGCTGCATGTTGTCGCTTGCAGTGATCTTAGAGTAGATGGAAGGAGGTACGATCCTGGATTGATACTGAGGGAACTATATTTTGAGCCCAACATATTCTGTACGCCAACGCGAGAAAATATAGAACTCTTATCTACGGAATAGTTGGCTATGCTGAACACTTATGCTTGTGGGAACGTTATCATGATAGTGGATTCATTTTGCTGATAAACCTGGATGCATATTCAGAGTATGTATATATGAAGTCATATAACTTCAGAATTTGATATCAATCTCCTGATACTCATGAGGTAGATATAGCAAACAAGATAAAATCTTCGTCCCACTTACATGCACAAAACATGACATGTTAATAGGTTTACACTGAATATGTAATAATGACATCGCATGTCACGATGGACGTAACAAACTAAACTTTGAGAAACGAGTATGCGATAACATCTTATTACAAAATGTACATTCGGTAGATATAGTTATGAATTTATTTGGATATTGGTTAAAGCAGATGAATTTTGGATTGAATGAAGGCTATTGAATTTGGAAATATATTATGAGACATTTTTACGGCTGCAGCAAAAGCATGTTAATAGTGAGATCATTCGCAGAATCAACATTCACCAATGGTGTCATCCTGTCAACAAAGTTGATTGACCCGAAGCCAACCCGAACCGGACGAAATGAGCGCAGAATCCTTTTCATCAACTTCCGGTCATGTGAACTAGCGCTCCTATAAAGAACAATATTGTTCTTTAAATTTTCCAGAACTGTATCAGATGAGTCATATACATTTGCCTGGATCTGTAGACCAAACAGTGAGTAGCAAGCCGCAAAAAGGAATATCCAAAAGAAAATGAAAAGTGGGATCCAGTTTTCTGCTGTCCACGGAATCTTTAATATTCCTGCTCCACTCACTGCTTGAGCCACCATAGCGCAAACAATGGTAACTCCGGTGACTCCCCAACGTTGGATTTCGTTTTGAAGTATATTGAGCACTTGGATATTTCGATATATTTCACTTCCATGCTGGATGAACGAAGAAGCTGAATCTGAGATGCGCTCCACTTCCAATATGTATTGACGTAAGCTGATAGTTCCGAGATTGAGAATACCGGCGTAGACGAGAGGGAGGATGTTAAGCAGCCAGGCATAGATGACATGATTGATAAGAAATATTCCAAATTTTGTCAACAAGCCACCTGACTGTTTTTCGTCATTCTTGACATCTGAACATTCTGGAAGCATCCAATAGCCAAGTAGAGACGTCTTGCAGGGAGCGAACCAATGTAAACCCCACAAATTAAGCAGGGGTTCAGAAAATACGGACGGCAAGATTCCGTAAGCCAGAATAAGATTCATTTTTTCCAGAGTGGTTATCTTCGAGTTGACCGCCGTGCCAAATCTGAAGGCCAAATGCTTACTTAGATTTACATGCCCTTCGATGTACTGCTTTATGTCCAGTGCGTGACTCTTCACAATGTTCAGGAAGCCGAGGCAGCAAGCCAGCAGGAGTATAAACCATCCAACCAGAAGCTCTTCAAAAAATGTAGCACAACTTTTAGTTGTGGTTGAACATGAAACTGTTTTATGATGTCGTTGTAAAAGTAATGCGGCCATAAGTAATAGTGTGACGAAAAATACTAGATTGATTCGTCGTGTTCCTTTTTGGAGATTGGAATGAGAAGCGAGTTTGAACTTGTGCGAGCGCTTATCCCACTTTAAAATTTGGAAAATGGTTGGCTCGGCCAAACGACACATTATCCCAAACACACGAATATTTCGGAGTAACAACATTTCTGCTCAGTAATTCAGTTTTTAAGTTTTCAGAGAAAAATGAACAGTGAAATTTCAAAAGAGAGTTTTTAGAAAGTATTAATGCTACCTTTGTGTAGGTAGAAATGGAATTGGAACTGTTGGAAGAAAAGCTAATATAGCGCCATGTAAAATACACGTAAGCAAATTAATACATGTAGTGTTCACATCGATCAAAGCGTCTTGTGGTAAATAAGAATAGCATTTTATAAAGTTTTGTTTAATCGAATGTTATGACATATAACAATGCTTTACCGTAAGAGTTATTAATTATGTATCACCCCTTTCTCATCAACCATTTCATGTCTCCAGTTTGTTCGTCGGAGGAGACTGATATGGATCTACAAAATATATAATTGAGTTATAATAGGTTGCCACGGTAATACCGAAACACTACTGACATAAAGCTGCTTGCGTCAGAGGTTTGCGTGTATGTAACTCTACATTTTATTTTTGGCATTTCATCTGTTTTGCATTTCTTACATGCATTTATATTGTTTTTCCGCGACTTGTTATACTTAACAGATTGCACGTGTTTGAAGATAAGTATGCTGGGTTTTCCCAGAAAAGTGGAATTTATTGGTAATAATTTTATTATGTAGCTGCTTTGTCCAGGGACAAATTAAATTGAATAATGCTCCGAACGATTTGAATCATAGAAAGGGAGAGCCTCTAACCTGCCTTTCTTCTCTATTTCCCTTTTTACTTTATTTTCACTTTGTGCATTACTTTTGATTGTACAATTTATATGCTAGGGAAAATCAACGTGTTATAAAACATGGATTTGAGGAAATATTTCAATTGACGTGGAAACCATGACATTTATGGAATGTTCGGGATAAATGAATAATATTATTAATCACTATGCACACGAGAAGTATTTGACATGTTTCGTCAACTTGATTTGAAAGTGAGCTGATTACGTCTGATTGCTGGCAACCGCATTCAATCTTGCAACTCACTATTCTTTAAAATGTCATGTATTTCCACTTCCTGAATGAAAGTGTCATTTATGAGTACATAGTTAAATCATTTTTTACCATGAACCGTGGTCTAGAAACCAATATCGCTAATATTTTAATTCTAACCTAATTTCCAGCAGACCTTTTGCATGCATTCATTCACACATACCGTGAAACACATCTGTAGCACATTGTCCTATTCAAGCAAAATTCAAGCAAATAGAGCGGCGTGATAATATGCGGTGGCGTATATTATATCCAAAGGCGTGATTCGGGAATGGCACGATACTGAAATAATATTCAACTATAAAAATTGCAAACGTCGTAGCTATGACTTCGGGAAGGACAGCACCATGATCAATGCTATCATTGACGCAGTTCTTGTCAAATATACAGGACATGATATAAAATATGGGGGTTTGAGGGGCGTTTTGGGCTTACAATTGCAAAGAGTGAAGTATGTAAATGTTTGCTTCGCTGTCTGAGATTGTAAATTATTTTACTCTAATTTCGTGTATGTCCCTAATGACTGAACCTATCACCATGTTATGAGAAAACCCTTTAGGTAACCACTTATGAAATGCATAAGAAGATGTACTAAGAAATCATATTTATCTCAAATACTTAGAATAATTAGTTTTTCAATTGGGAAAAAACCCTATGAATTAGCGGCTGACAGTTTTTTGTTAACCACTTGACACCAAATTGTGCATTGATTCAATGGCGACTTTATATTGGACCATACTCCAGAGACCGCAACCTTGACACATGTGCCGTAGTCTCGTCAGCAGACTCTTGTCTTTGTATTCATGCATTATTTGCCAGTGTTCATGTTTATCATTACAATAAACTCAAACCAAATGTGGGTATCGCGAATGCTTAAGGAACACAAACAGGAAAATGTCTAAGCAAAAAGCTTAGAGGAAAACATTTAAAAAATGCCAACCACAGATTATCATTTCACAATGGACCGGATACGTTCGATTACCATAGCGGAGGCAAGTCAGAAATACCAAAGGTTTGTATCTATACAAATCAACATGTACATAGAAAATATAAAATAATTTTCAATGAACCATTCGTAAATATAACCAAAAAACAATTGCTGCTTCTCATCCTGCTCAAAACAATTTCAGGGCCACCACATTTGGAACTGCATAGTTTGCCTAGGAAAACTTAAATTAATTCTCAACAACATTTGCGGTTTGATGTGTCAATAATATCAATGTCATGTTGAATGTTTGTTAGTGGTGGAATATGTTATACTCCTTGACATTTCTGAACAATTATGTCTGTGTTCAGTGCACTGGTGACGAGAGAAGGGACTTGACTCCCAAGTTTGTTTAATTGTCATTGTTTCATTTTAGTGACATGATGTATCTTCTAATTTTTATTCTGGTTTGGAATACTCCAATGTACGCGGAGTCATCCATAGAAGGAGTGCCGGAGCGGAAGCAGAGCACGGTCAATTCTCAGCTGCCTACCAAGATAATTGACATTTCGTCCTTGGTTGAAGAAGGCTTAAAAGTTGACAACGCGACGTACCTCAGCCTGATGCATGATGTCATCACCGATGCTGGCGTATCTAACATATTTTACTACGAGACAGGTACTTGGAAGCTACTTAAATTTATGCATGTCATTTTCCAGCCCGAAAATATACCCAAAAATACAATCATTTTGATTATTTTCATATGATTATAGAATTGAATGAACACACTTTCAATAAAGTGAAGCGCGTATCTGAATTGGTGGATGGATTTGCTACGCAATATGCTACAAATCGGAATGACAAAATGGAACTTATCGTGTCATTGTTGTAAGTTGATATGATACAGGTCAGTTTTGTATTAAAATTTTAGCTATTGCCCACATATTTATTGAATTCCAGATACACCAACACGGTGACAGTGGTGGTGGATTCATACAGTGATGCCGTTCCTGAATACTTTCCTCAACTGTCCACTGTAATCGGAACTCTGCCGTTGGTAACTCGACTGTCCTTTGAGTTCACTAAATCGGATTTCAACTGTTTAGATGTGAAGAATGGCGCAAGTAGCCCAATTTCCATATACCAAGTACGTGCATTGTTAAGACATAATTGTCGACAATGTGACACAAAACTATTGCTGGGCGTCGTAGTGAGTCCTCTTGCGTTTACATGTATCTGTGGTAACAAGTGCTTTCTGCATCCGGACTTTTTCATTCTGAGCATCAATTTTGTGCTTCATAACAACTTTTTTGAGAGTTACGCTACGTTTAAGAAATATGTGGATATACAAAGTGAGCAAATCAGCACGAGCTTTCAGCATAACGCGATCGAGACTCTCCCAATGTTTTATCGTTTGCAATTTATAAAATCCTTAACGCCAACAATTACTGAAGACACAGTCTCTCGTCTTATTGTGGGAGAGGGCGAGCAGATTGCGTATAAAACGCAGGACATAACGGATAAATTGGATATATTTCAATATCATATTAAAGAAATGGTGAATCTGCAAGTTGAAACAAAGTATTGGAGCTTGTTCAAAACGTTTTCTCATGAATGGCTATCTACTCAAAGTACAGCAGTTATAATTCAATTTGAAGATAATTGCGTGGATTTTCGTTGTGAGACCATGATAAAATCCTTGTCGCCAATAATTCCCGATATCAGCCAGTTCTTCATGGCAACAAGCAGAAGTAGCAGGGGAAGTTGTTCCTATTTAAACGCCATTACGAAAGTGATGCGGAATATATGTGAGCAAGGATGGTCCACGGTTTATGTACACGCAAGTCAGTACTTCTTTATAAATTGCAGTATGTAGATTTATTTTAAATCTTGTGACAGTAAAATCAATATTTTAGCTAAAGCCGATCAGTTCCGTCGAAATATCCTTTCTTCCAACAACTGTAAAGAATATGAAGTTGTGACAGGTACGACATACCCAAATGGGGAGAATGTACTATATGCTCTAGTAAACAATTTGGATGCATTTCGGACACACAATAATTCTATTTCGAAAACACAATATGTGGAATATTTCAAACAACTTGGATATAGAAATCAAAAGTTTACACTTACTTGGAATTCAAATGAAGAGCGTCAACGGATGGAGGAAATGGTTTCGGTGGCCAACATGACAAATGTTTCCTGTTACAGAACGTGTGGAACCATTTCCAATTACGTGGAACAAAATACGAATGGCTTGACAATGGCCTACCTACTTGACTCTCAAAATTTTAAATTATGTGACGACATTATATTTTCTTTTGATGTACTGTTGGCTGGTAGTGTCGACAATTGGGTGCAAAGCTACTCGAGCTCTGGCCTGCAAAATTTAAAAGAAAGGTTCCTTTTTGCAAAAAGTCTTATTCAAATTAGATGGCCTGGCAAGAATGTGATATTAGGAATATCACTACATGGAATACATGCATCACAAGGCGCGAAAGAATATCCGTCGTTGTACTGCAGTTCAAGGTTAGCCGCTGCGTCGGACCTATACGACATAATACTCACGTGGTCCCATATTCACAACATTCCAATCATATTTCTTGATTCCGGAAATACGCTTGAAGAATATCTTCCTAGCCCAATGCACTGGTTCCACATATACTCTGGAAATCCCAGTATGAAAGACTATCCGCTGTTTGTTCGGAGGAGCTACAATACCAGCGTAGTGTTTGCAGAGTGGGGAAAGGGGATATATCCGTGCGTAGGAAAAATCAGTCGGATTCCAGCATCAGGTGTGGCATTTGAGACAAGTGCTACAGGGACATATTTTCGGCTGAAATCACTCTCAACTACTGGCCGAGTATTGAGGGAGGCGGAAATTTCAACATTATTGTTATTCTCATTATCAAGGTTTCAAATGACAATGGTCGACATATCGTCGACACTTGAAGCAGAAGACGTGATTGCAACATTGAACCATAAGGATTTCAAATTTAGTTTAATCCAAAACTTTGTAAGCAACCGAACACTTTTTATCAATGTTGAATTTTTAGTCTTGCATAATAACATCACCATGGTATATATATTGAAAAATGGCATCAAGGAAGTTTCCAGAGACCTAAAGGAGTTCGTTACGTTGGGCATATATATTTCAACGTCACAAAAATTAGCATGGGTGGGAATTGACGTGCAGAACATATCAAATCTAATTAGAGACAATGAATTTGGAATTGAGCTTGATGATTGCGATCAGATTCTGCAAGGACGTATCAATAAAAATGTGATCCGTACACCTGACATGGCCTTAAGGGAATCCGTCTCGCTGAAGCTACTGCAAGCGACATCAAATATATTGTGCTCCATCAGATTACATGATGATCTTGACGCCGGATTCTACATTAAATCAATGCTTTCGTCTTTCTTTCCACATCTGAAGGAAATTCGTTTCAGGATTGTTCTTGAGCATCCGTTTCCTACTAGGGACACTGAGAAACTACTTTTGTTGCATCGTGATGTATCTAGAATCGCTGAGGTGTACAATGTGTCATATTTTCTACTGCCGGCCTTCGCATCCGAAAATTCTATTGAAACCAGTTGGTGGGCTATATCTGACTACACGGATTTGTCAGATACAGTTGTGTTCCGAGATATCCAGAGTCAGTTCCTGAAAACCCAGCCAAAGATACCAATCATAGCCAAAAGCGCAAAAGGATCATATAAAAATTCTCAGAATGGTGACGTAACATTAATGGTACCAGCTTTAGTGACAGCACTTGGAGTACTGGCATGCGTATTATTAATCACTCTTGTGATCGTCTTTGTAAAGTCGCGACAAAACGCCAAACTATTATCTGATGCAGAAGTGAGGGATTTCAAATATGGGCGGAAACCTGGAGAAATAAACATCGCGAACCATGCCGATGTCAACGGGATTCACATAAGTGAGAAGTACGATAAAGGACACGAGATCTGTATGCATGACGTTTTCTTAGAGCCTAACAATATTTTGGGAAGTGGAAATTTTGGAATAGTGTACAAGGCAAGCCTGAGGTCATTGGATGGAAAATGCCACCCAGTTGCAGTGAAGACGTCTAAGAAGGAATGCGACAAGCCAACGTTCATTGGTATGCTATGGGAGGTAAAGCTACTTTCCTTTCTGGGAAATCATAAACATCTTGTAAGCTTTATTGGATGCTACACCAAGGAAATTCAAAGTGGATTACTGTACATAATTCTGGAGCTTTGTGCTAGTGGTTCTTTGTTGTCACATTTGAGAAATATTAGACCCACCTCCAATTCTCTAAAAACAAACCTTTCAGAATTGAGCCGATATTGTTACGAAATTGCCTGTGGAATGGACTACATTTCAAGCAAAAATGTGATCCATGGCGATTTAGCTGCAAGAAATGTGCTTCTGACTGAGCAAAAAATATGCAAAATATCCGATTTTGGTCTGTCCCGGAAACTCTACCAATACAATATGTACAGCAAGAAAACGATTGAACCGTTGCCTTGGAGATGGATGTCATATGAATCACTTACGAATCTTCAGTTTTCAACAAAGTCGGATGTTTGGAGTTTTGGCGTCACCGCTTGGGAAATTTTTAGTTTCGGTAAGTGGCTTTTTAATATGTTCAATTTTCTGGATATATTAGATGATTTTTATCATTCTAACGATATCATGTTGTGCAATACTTAGGAGATATCCCTTATCCATGTCATTCCCCTACCAGTAGTTTTACTACGGAACTACTTGCAGGATTACGTCCGTCCAAACCAGCTTTTGCATCTTCCGAAATGTAAACACGTTTGTACTATAACTCATGAAGTAAGCAAAAATTTGTTACAATGCACCAACAAGTCTTTTTACCCACATCTCATTTCATTTCTAGTTACGACAAAATATCAGCTTGTTGGAAGATTGAGCCGGAGCAGAGGCCGGATTTTAGAAGCCTATGTGAATTCTTTTCGAGTTCCGATTACTATACAGAGCTCACCGAAGAATCTGGCGAACAATATCCCACTAGTTGTAATTTATATTGTAATCTGAACCCGAATTAACAATTACATTTTATAATCTCAGTAGTAATAATTTACACAAAATAGATTAAATTAGAAATTACAATTAAATTTAGTTATTAATGTTGTGTTGCGTGCAGAATTGGAAATGCTCATTTAAGTATTAATTATTATGAAGTCTGGAAATGTCCCCGACATAAGAAATGCTTGAGACGATATTCTTGCTTTGATCTGATGGCATAGTAAAATTATGCACTTGAATCAACCTCTGTGCCATGATCTTTAAAAAATATACGAGCCCATTTGTAATAAATCATGCATTTAAATATGAATAAATATAAAATGATTTTGGATATGAAGTCACGTTATCTTGAAGTCATCCTAAAACGTATATAAACAGTAAATGAATTCTATAACAGTAGGAATTAAACTTCAATGTAAATCTGCTGAAAGGATGACCTAAAAGACGCGATCAAATGAATACCAATTTTATTTCGTCAACATTCTAAGTTACAAATACGCCCAATTGATCCAATCATATGTGCGGACAGCACGCGGCAGCAGAGCAATGCAGTGCAGGTAAATAAACTCAAGTGTCTTAAAGTACATAAATTTGGTGGCTTCACGTCACAAGTGCAAAATGTTTTATATTCCTGACTATGGTTTATATAAACTGAATTTCAAATGCAGTCTTCCTGTTTATATATTGACTGCAAATAAATTTGCCATTTCCACCACTTAACTTAAGAGCGTTCAAATCGCTGATATAATCGACCGTTTCTGCTTATCTCATTTTTCTTTCCATTATAATCTAATATTAACATTGTACTCTCAGTAAACATCAAGTCGATAGCACCACAGCCGCTGTGGTGTTGTGGTTGTAATGTTGAGGATGATGCTTGCTAATTTAAATTGTGTACGGTCGCCGTTGAAGGAAAACATGAAAAAATTAATATCTGAGAATTTATATTTGTCCACATCAGTGTGAGAATCCATTAAGAAATGAAAGCAAAGTGATGTATTGGCGATATGATTGGGATCGAAGACAAATGTTGTGAAATTTCCAATAACTTGAAATCTTATTTTTATGGTTTATGCAATAATAATTGAATACAATGCTAGATAATTTCCTCATTGACTCTCCACATTTCCTTAAGTATTTTCAGTCACCTCCTTGAATTATATGGGAAATTTGCAGTGATTCTAGGAAGCCCATCCTTTTGTGTCTCAATTCAGTTTGCAGAACAAATTCACCACAGACGGAAAAATAGATGCTGACTCCAAATTATCAAGACTCTACATAGTAATTTCATTCCTATTGAGCCATCAAAACGAGGCACTTATCTCACCCTCAGCTTACTTGGCTGCTTATACCGAAAAAATATACACACTCGAATATTAAAGTTAAGTTTCCTCAGTAGGCCAGTGCTCTGGAATAAATCCCACATATTACAGTGACGTCAGGCATTCAGAAGCATTTCCTCAATTACTTCTCTTGACTCATTATATGATATTCAGTTCGAGTACAAATTTGGAATCAGAGGAGTTTCGTGCCTAAAATACACAATTCTAAGCAAGCGTTCACCATAACCTTTTTGCACACGTTTTCGGAACAAACATTCAAATCAATGTCGACTGCTTGCAGTGGTAGTTGATCGTTTAGCTTATATCTTTCATTGTAATGATCTGGTGAAGCTGCACAATCCAAACGTTACTGAATGTTCTAACGGGCCCCCTAACAAAATGTTTTATGTAGCATATGTGATATTTTGCTATACACTCCAATCGGTGGAGTCGTTCCCTGGTGGGACATTACAACAAGTTCCTGGAGGCACCAACTCTCATCTTCATAGGATGATAATTGACATCACGCATTTGTACGAGGGGTATTTTAAGGTACCACCATGGACACGCGAAAACATGTTACGTGATTTTCAAAACATGGAAGCAAGATCGAGCATATTTTATTACGAAACAGGTATATTATGACTATACATATCATAGCTGCTCTATCAAACGAGAAATAGCATCGCTGCTTAACACTAGCTTCATTTTGGTTCGCTTATTAGAGTTGAATGAGCGCACGGTCAACAAACTACTCAGCGTATCTGATTGGCTTGAAGAAATGACGAAGCGGGATGGCGTTAAGCAGAATGAATCCATAGAGCTAATGGCTGCGTTGCTGTAAGTGGCCAAATAACTATTATTGTGTGGGATATTCGAAAGATATTGCCCAATTGATTTATTTCCAGATACACCACTACTGTTCCAAGTCGGGTCCAATCATACACTGGAACTGTGCCCGAATATTTTCCTGAGTTTTCACGTTCCATTCATGCCATGCCATTGGTGACAAGACTAGCGCTTGAGTTCACAAATTCACACTTTCCCTGTGTTGACTTGGGGATAGGATATCACTCAAACAGCCCCATTTCCATTGAGCATGTAAAAACGTTATTGCGAATTAATTGCCAGTCATGCCCTAACGTCACTGATGTTGGTATCACGGTCAATTCAAACGTGTTCATCTGCGGTCGTGGTGACCGCAGCTTATTCGGCGCGGACTTTTTAATTTCAAAGATAAAGTTTGTGCTTCAGGACAATTTTGTTGAGAGTTATGGTGTCCTTAGGAAATATATAGATTCAATAACGCAACACCTTAAGAAACACCTTGAGGACACTGGACAGGAGAACGCTGTATTGTTTTATCATTTGCGGTATCCGAAAATGTCAGCGGAACGAAATAAGCCTCCTAAAGAGAATATACTAGGTCGAAAAATTGGAGAGGATAGTTTATTTTATCCTGTGAACATAAGGAATGAGACATTGGATAAGCTGGGATTAATATTGCGATCTCGGTCAGGACAGTTCAAAGGGTTAAAAATTGGACACAAATATTGGTGTCTGTTCAAAATGTTTCTGCATGAATGGATCATGTCCCAAAATGCGCTGGTTATTACGCAACTAGAGGACAGTTGCAGAAACTGCCAATGTGAGGACATGTTCAAAATTGTATCGCCAATTATACCAGACGTTAGCGTAATGCTGTCTGGAATATCCAAAAGCAACAAACTAAGTTGCGCGTACTTGTACGCGTTTGATTTGGGGATGCGTGATATTCGTAACAAAGGAATATCAGCCATTTATATACATGACGGTAAGTGAATTCTTGTATAATGTATTTGTTATTAACACTGGCTCATTCTAGTAGGGAGAACGTAATTGTAGGGTCTAAAAGCTTTATACAATGATTTTTAGAACTAGGACGGGTATAAACCCGAATTAGAAGAATACCGGAAGCGAGTTGTGTATGCAATTGCGGAAAGTGCCACTCAGGTCACCTTCCCAAACACTAACCTTGAATTTCTCGATGAATTTCCAAAATAATATATTTTGACCCTTTCGAGACCCCGAGGGTTATCGAGCCACCACTCCGACAGTTGGTTGGATTTAAAGATGTTTTCATGATGAATAATTAATGATGCCAATTAATGATCGGTATAAATTTATCTATCAGAGAAGCGATAAAAGATTTTTGTCCATAAGGATGTACGGGGGAACCTTACCGCCCACCGTACCCCTGGGGGTAGGCCCCGGCTGCCCCAAAATCACTGCCGATCTTTAGAATCATCCTATTTAACCATAGACAAAATTTGAACCCAATCGGTCAAGAAAGTTATAGTGTAGACAGATAGTGTGTATTATATTTATTAACAAACGGACACACAGACAGACATACGGACACACAGACAGACATACGGACACACAGACAGACATACGGACACACAGACAGACATACGCACACACAGACAGACATACGGACACACAGACAGACATACGCACACACAGACAGACATACGGACACACAGACAGACATACGGACACACAGACAGACATACGGACACACAGACAGACATACGGACACACAGACAGACATACGGACACACAGACAGACATACGGACACACAGACAGACATACGGACACACAGACAGACAAACGGACACACAGACAGACAAACGGACACACAGACAGACAAACGGACACACAGACAGACAAACGGACACACAGACAGACAAACGGACACACAGACAGACAAACGGACACACAGACAGACAAACGGACACACAGACAGACAAACGGACACACAGACAGACAAACGGACACACAGACAGACATACGGACACACAGACAGACATACGGACACACAGACAGACATACGGACACACTGACAGACAAACGGACACACTGACAGACAAACGGACACACAGACAGACAAACGGACACACAGACAGACAAACGGACACACAGACAGACAAACGGACACACAGACAGACATACGGACACACAGACAGACAAACGGACACACAGACAGACAAACGGACACACAGACAGACAAACGGACACACAGACAGACAAACGGACACACAGACAGACAAACGGACACACAGACAGACAAACGGACACACAGACAGACAAACGGACACACAGACAGACAAACGGACACACAGACAGACATACGGACACACAGACAGACATACGGACACACAGACAGACAAACGGACACACAGACAGACAAACGGACACACAGACAGACAAACGGACACACAGACAGACAAACGGACACACAGACAGACAAACGGACACACAGACAGACATACGGACACACAGACAGACATACGGACACACAGACAGACAAACGGACACACAGACAGACAAACGGACACACAGACAGACAAACGGACACACAGACAGACAAACGGACACACAGACAGACAAACGGACACACAGACAGACAAACGGACACACAGACAGACAAACGGACACACAGACAGACAAACGGACACACAGACAGACATACGGACACACAGACAGACAAACGGACACACAGACAGACAAACGGACACACAGACAGACAAACGGACACACAGACAGACAAACGGACACACAGACAGACAAACGGACACACAGACAGACAAACGGACACACAGACAGACAAACGGACACACAGACAGACAAACGGACACACAGACAGACAAACGGACACACAGACAGACAAACGGACACACAGACAGACAAACGGACACACAGACAGACAAACGGACACACAGACAGACAAACGGACACACAGACAGACATACGGACACACAGACAGACATACGGACACACAGACAGACAAACGGACACACAGACAGACAAACGGACACACAGACAGACAAACGGACACACAGACAGACAAACGGACACACAGACAGACAAACGGACACACAGACAGACATACGGACACACAGACAGACATACGGACACACAGACAGACAAACGGACACACAGACAGACAAACGGACACACAGACAGACAAACGGACACACAGACAGACAAACGGACACACAGACAGACAAACGGACACACAGACAGACAAACGGACACACAGACAGACAAACGGACACACAGACAGACAAACGGACACACAGACAGACAAACGGACACACAGACAGACAAACGGACACACAGACAGACAAACGGACACACAGACAGACAAACGGACACACAGACAGACAAACGGACACACAGACAGACAAACGGACACACAGACAGACAAACGGACACACAGACAGACAAACGGACACACAGACAGACAAACGGACACAGACAGACAAACGGACACACAGACAGACATACGGACACACAGACAGACATACGGACACACAGACAGACATACGGACACACAGACAGACATACGGACACACAGACAGACATACGGACACACAGACAGACATACGGACACACAGACAGACATACGGACACACAGACAGACATACGGACACACAGACAGACATACGGACACACAGACAGACATACGGACACACAGACAGACAGATCAATCGCAATAAGTACCTGTAGAAGCATTTACTGCTTCCGGTAGTTAATAACTTGCTGGCATGACATAATATGCTAGGTTTAATCAATTTATTGTTTTTTCATGTCACTATTATTTTCAGCTATCAACAACCGTTTTCTGAAACCGATTACTTTGAACAACAACTGCCATGAATTTGACACTATGGCAGGTCCGGAACATACATTCAATGGATCCTTAGTTTATGTTGTAAAAAGTCACCTAACTACATTTCGGAGGGCCAACATCTCCTTATTTCGCAATACCTACCTCCCACATCTTTTACGACATGGATACAGTGCGGAAAAGCTTACCATATCATGGCCACGATATGAAGGCCACAAGTGGGCAAAGGAGAATCTACAGCCGGCAAATCAAACAAACTTATCTTGTTACATAAGAGGATTAATTCCAGCCAATTTGTTCGGATTCCATCAGGATGGATTGGCTTTGGAGTTATTACTTGACTACACCAATTTCCAGTATTGCAATGATGTTATCCTTGCGGCGGATGTTCGTATGGACTTGGATGGAAAGCCTGACAACTCACTTCAAGCGTACATCAATGGTATACTCCAAAGTCTGAAGGAACGGTTTCTATTAGCAAGAAGCAGTATTCAATTTAAGTTCCCGGAAAAGAATGTTATATTAAGTTTTAATGTTCCACTGCACGACGTTTCACTTAAGGACACATTTCAGCCATTGTACTGCAATAACATGGCCGGTATTGCGTCTGAAATTTACGAAGTCATACTTACATGGGCTCAAATATACAACATTTCAATTATATTGGACGATTCGGGAATTAGCAGCACCATTTCCATCCACAGCCCCATGTATTGGTTTCCAGTAGGCTATGGTCAACCATTTACGCAGGAGTTTCCACTATATATTCGGAGACGATACAACAATAGTAAGGTATTTGGAGATTGGGGAAGTGGCTCATACCCGTGCATACACCATCAAAGTCGACTACCAGAAACGGGAATCCCATTGCAGGCAGGTTCCACAGGAACTTTTTTTAGACTCAATTTACACCCGACAGTTGAGCGTAATTTGAACGAGGCTGAAGTTTCTACCTTGCTGCTGTTTTCCTTATCAACGTTCCAGATTACAATGGTTGAAGTATTGTCGACAGCTGAAGAAATGACTACATTTGCAACACTGAAAAGTTTTGACTTTAAAGATAGCTTAATGAAAAACTTTATACAAAATCGTGATTTATTTGTCTGCATTCCACTATCCGTCCTTCTGGGTAGCAGCAACATTATTCGTGCATTTGAAAAAGATGTGGACGATGTTGCAAAAGAGCTTGATGGGTTTATAAAGCTAAAGGTATATTTTTCAAAAACATCCGATCCGTCTGTAAACGACACAATCAAACGTATGGCGACATTAAGCGATACTCTGAAAAATAACTTGAATCTACTACAAAACGTTAAGTTTGGGATTGAGTTAGACGACTGCACTGATGTTATAAAAACGCGGATCACTAACAGTCTGGATAGTGAACGGGGAAAGGCGTTGCTGGAAAGTATTTCCTTCAAGCTGCTGCAGACAACAACAAATGTGATATGCTCTCTCAGATTGCGAACGTCCCCAGGCGACAAATGGCAAATGATGGAAGAACTTGAGGGCGACTTTTATGTTAAATCCATGCTATCAATTTTGTTTCCAAACCTGAAACATGTTCATTTCAAAATGGGTCTTGATCCAGCGGACCAATTAAAGAGGACCGAGAAACTCCTTCTGCATTTGTATCATATGGCTACTTTTGCAAATGGGTACAATGTGTCATATTTGCTTCTTCCGGCGTTTGCTCAAGAAAGTGTCAATAAGGCCAGCTGGTGGGAAATTTCAAACTATGCAGATCTGTTGGACACAAGCGCTTTCCAAGACATTCAAAGCAAATTCCTGAAAACGAAACCAATTAGACCGGTTATAACTCGTAGCATAAAAGAGTCAGATAGCTCCTCCACGACCTTGATAGTTTCCGTCTTCGGTAGCATTGTTGGAGTTCTGATTTCCGTCTTAGCTCTTGTAGTCCTAAAGGCAAGACGGAACAGAAAACTACTCTCTGATGCTGAGGTACGTGAGTTCATTTACGGCCGCAAAAGAGGAGTTCGAGCAGATGGTGAAATTATCGATGTCAATATGAGTCACATTGAACAGCAGTACAATAAAAATTTTGAAATCCCACTGAATAAAATTTTCATTGAGCCACATAATATATTGGGAAGTGGAAACTTTGGAGTAGTGTACAAAGCAAGCATAAACACAGCCGAGGGAACATTTACCCCGGTTGCAGTAAAAATTCCTAAAAGTCAATGTGACAAACATACATTCATCGGAATGTTGGCGGAGGTCAAATTATTTTTATTTTTGGGAAGTCATCCAAATCTTGTGGTATTTGTCGGATGTTACACCAAGGAGATCCAAAATGGTTTACTGCACATTGTCATGGAACATTGTACTGGTGGTTCCTTGTTGAACTATTTAAGGAGTATCGATTCTGGAAACAACCGCAACATAATAAATCACCTGGACCTAACCAGATTTTGCTGCGAAATTGCAAGTGGTATGGAATACATCTCAAGCAAAAACGTTATTCATGGCGACCTTGCCGCGAGGAATGTTTTGCTGAATGATCTAAAAGTTTGTAAAATATCGGATTTTGGACTTTCGAAAAAACTTTACAATTACCAAATATACATTCGGAAAGGTGAAGAGCAGATCCCCTGGAGATGGATGTCACATGAATCACTGACAAAACTCGAATTTTCAACCAAGTCGGATGTTTGGAGCTTCGGCATCACCGCCTGGGAAATTTTCAGTTTGGGTTAGTGGCGCTTAATATAGTTATTGTAGTTACATTTGTAATTACAGCTGTTATATTTGTTTACATGGCATCAACCTGTGGCATCATTAACTTGTAGGCGACGTCCCATACCCTGGCCTGTCTTGCAGCAGCGATTTCCCAAAAAAGTTACTTGAGGGCCTTCGTCCATCTCAACCAACGTATTTGTCACCCGATATGTAAGTACAATTTATGTACCAAATTAACGTTTATTTTGAATTGATGTAAATATTTCCGTGTCATTTTGTATATGTTAGTTATAGCAAGTTGGTGACATGTTGGGAGATTGAACCAGAAGGTAGACCAAATTTTGGTGATCTTTGCGCATTTTTTAAATCCTTTCAAGACTACACCGAAGTTACCAGTGAACTCAATGCAAGCTACGAAAGTAACGGGGAATTGGAAGGCAATTTATAATGTTCTAAAACATCAAAATTTTGAAATATCGCTTCATTAGCAGCAGAAGCAATAACGAATTGGCCTTAATAATCAATTATAATTTGATTGGTATGTGACATAAAGCCTTCAATAAAATGCCAACGCATTATTATAAGTCGTTATTAACATGTGAAACATGTTTATGAGTTTATATAGCGGTAACAAAATGTATGTGAAACTATCTGTTTTACTATTAGGATTCTGAGATCCATATGTACGGGCGGAAAAAAATAATTTATCGTAACAATAAATGTTACATTAATCATTTGTATCCCAACCATTTATACCAATTGCAAATGTTGTATTGCATCCCTTATTGTGATTATAATTATTATTACAATGATCTATATACTTAATACGAATATCGTTTTTTGGCATTCCTAAAACATTTTAGTTTCAAATCGTAGGAAGACGAGCAATGTGTCGTTTTGCAGCATATAATCAGTATGAGCATGTCGACATACATGGGAGTAGTCAATACAGTATATGAAATATCGTCGTATACACGTTGACGGGAAACAGTAATAAAATAACTGTGGGAATGACAAAAATGTTGAAGATGTATACGAAACAGTTATTGCTTTTAAAATAATTATGAGTTTTGTAATAAACAAATTTTCGTAAAATACTGGGCTTCAACAAACCATTACTTTGACGGCCATTATTAATTTTCCGAAATAATTACTTTTACCCAGTTTTTAGCTCTACCTAGATAATTTATTTTGACAGAATAGTTACTTCTGTAACGCTGATTGCTTTTTCCGAGATCATATCTTTTCCCCCGATCCGCTGTGACTTCACTTTCCTGCATAAATATTGTGCTTCCTATATTTACTTTGGTAATATGAGCTACATATGTCGTTACAAAACATGTTTTCTTCATGTAACTTGTTTCAGGTGCGCGCAAAGGTTACCCAAAAGCGGAAAACCATAAGCTCGCATCAAACTCTGTAGCCATGTTACTCAAAACCTGCACAGCATCCACAAGATTTTAACATTGTATTAAAATCGGATTTTTAAAATTACGCTGCTATGACATGTGATTAGTTTTGGGAGGAAAACAATTTGTAGCCATTTCAAATTAACAAGGCAATTAGGTCCACATGAATTGAATTCCCGTCCGGCTATTATAACTTAAGTTTAATTGCTTTCAGCTAGGCATATTTGTGCTAAGCGATTAGATCGATGCTTTAAAAAATCGATCAGTCGAAAACGGTGCAAAAGGCAGGCTACCATCATACGTCTGTCATCGTTTTACAAAAACATATTCGTGAAACGCCAATACACAGACACATTCAAAATCAGTCGGCTTCATTGGGAAATCGAATACATTATGCAGCTGCAACTGCTTGCAGTCTGTTTACCACTATTAAATTACATCTGCGCAATCGAGATTCCAAATGTTGTATGGAAAATATCCGAAACTTACAAGTACTCCTCAGAATCCGAGGCGGAATACAGGAGCTTCAAACTGCCACGTCTTGAATTTATACTACAAACATTCCAGTCATGTCTCATTCAACTCATCAATTACCGGAGCATGGATACACCATCACCATCGGTGCCGGTCGTTTTGTCAAAATACTCACTTCCCAAATTTCAAGAAAGCTTACTAGGCTTTCAGCAACAATTTCCCGTCGCAAGTGAACTAGCCGTGAAAGGATTCGAAACACATTTCACTTCCTTATTAACGCTGGCAGGGGAAATCAAGGATATGTCGACTAGGAACAAAAACTGGAAATGCACTGCCCAGTTTTTCCTATTTCCTCCATCCAATCTGAACGACTCGGCTGGATTAATTCCGCAACCGATGTTTTCTTCAAATGCGCCAGCCCTTTTTGTTCCTCCAAACTATGTCAATTTTGGATTGTATCAACCAATATACCATATTCTCTCCAGCAACTACCATCGCCGATTGCCGCATACCACTTACGTAATTCTTGTTGACAAGAAGCGGCGTGGTGGAGTGATAAACAAGTATTGGGTCGTAGGTTACAAAATGATCCTATTCAAGCTCACAAATGGCAAGAAAGGTCCCAACTTTCAGGCAGACCTGTTTGTGTTTCCTATAGACATGAGCTGTGTTGATGGAAAAAATAAGCAAGAAAACAAACTGGCACAAAGATCGTCTCAATTCTCAAAATCAGTTCTCTACTTGTGTCCGTACTGTAGGAATAAGATATTCAAACCATTTCCTCTTGATTTTATGGAGTTGGCAATGAATCTGCGAACCAAAATATTGCCCTACAAAGATGGTTCCGCAAACAACTCGTATACTTGGATTCTAAGTGGCTACCACCCCAACTATTTCAAATGGAAATATTGGAAGTTTGCGTATCATCGAAAACATAAACTCTACTATCCAAAATCCAATATATATCTACCAGATGCACTGTATGCCAGTGTGTACCAACTTCAGTCAATTCTAGGCATCGTGTTTGCCAATGGACGATACATTGTAGGCAAATCAAAAACTCACAAAAAATTTGCAGCCAACAACGCCGATTTCGCATACATGCCCAATATAGCTTTCGATGAGAGTCCAAAGTTGGATCAGGTCGTCAACTTTTACTCGCGCAAGTTTGCATTTGTTACCTGCTCTAGACGCAAAACGAGTCCAGTGTCGTTCCAAGTACTCAGTGATTTCGACAAGTATATTTCGATAGGAATAATCTTAACATATTTTGCAATTTTTGCGCCAATTTTCCAATTGTACATCATAGCAAAGAACAAAATTATGAAATGTGATAAGCCAGAAGGATTCATGGGGAAATGAATTGTCGATTCTCTTTTTGGTTTATAAGGGAGGAATACAAAAATAGTGTAAAGTGTAATATTTAGAATAGTCCTAATTCAATCATTTAAATACTTTAGTTAAACTTTATATCTGTTCCTTGAACCTAAAGAAAACTTATCCTTGAACTTGTGATTCCTCACGTAGGCTAAAGCTAGTCAGTCCAAGAATAGGTAAAAACTATAAAAGCAAAATACAAATGTCAATCTCCCCTCACTCTTTGTACTCTTTCTGCTGCTGACAGACCTGTATTGGTTTGCGCACAGAACTCTCGGTGAGTTCCAGTATTGGAATTCCCATTCTATTGTATGTACGCTATGTAATACTACCATCTTTAGCTACTAACAAATAGGCAGACGCGGAGAGATTCGCCGGCGTCCGGTACCCAGTGAATGGGAGCTGTAGTAGAGTTAAGTTAATTAATCCACTCCAATCCACTACCTCTAATCTGAACTAAATTCCTAAGCTAATTAATATAAATAAAGCCAAGCGACGTAACTTTAGCCTACCTAAACGAACAAGCTTCCTGAGATCTTTTATTCTGTTTGCTTTGAGTTTTTGATTCTCATAACATTACGCCAACTTATCATCTTTTGTTACAATATCCACATCATATTTTATAATATTCAATCTTTCCTTATAAAATGGCGCCCAACGAGTGAACAAAGGTGGCTAAATGTTGCAGACACTTGAAATTAAACCCTACAATCTCTAAGGCTAATAAGAAACTAAATTAAAACTACATTAAGAATCAAACATATATGTATCTTTTCCTTTTAAAACTTTGCGTCGGTATCTTTTCCTGAAAAAAAATCAAGTTCATTGCAAAACACAACAAAGGTACTCATTCATTTCATAGTATTTTTCTCTCATAACATCATGTTTGGTATGTTCGGGGAAATCCCCAAGAAGGGCCGACACATTCAGATGCGGAAAGCGATCACGCAGATAACTATGATTAATGACAGAGCAGGCACATTGCCTTTCCAAAACCAACAATCTGAAGCGTTGAGCAGTGACGATGAATTTGACAATACTTTTAGAAACCCTGGCCCTTCGGCTAATGCAGATTCAAACCCATCATCTTCACACAGACAAACTGACAGCACGGGTGATCGACACCGCTGCCAAAGTCCAAGGCCAAATCAATTACCAACACAAGACGCTAGTAATGCACCTATTGCTAATACAGCACAGATGCTGCTGTTTTATCCATTATCTGGCCTTGCATTTCCAAAATACGACCACACTAATACTTCTCCAGAAGGTTTCATTGCTGAAGTAACAGAATTCTTCACAATTAAGCAAATTCCACAAAACCAATGGCACCTTCTCATTGGCCGCATGTTACCAGAAGGCTCAGACATTATGGCATGGTGGAAAGCACGTAGGAGCACAATCCACTCATGGCGTGATTTTAAACATGAATTCTGTGTCTATGAGAATTTTGAAACGTCATATGACACCCAAATGGAAAAACTTTTTCATAAAAGGCAAAAGTTCACTGAACCGTTTGAAACATACTGCTGGGATATATATAAATCCTTTCGTCGTCTTAACCCACAAGTAAAAGAAGACCAGATTATTGAACGCATTGTAAATTCTTGCCTACCGGACCTTTCTGTCCTTCTTACACATATACGCTGCCGTAATGTGGATGAGCTTATCGCAGAGGGTAAATGCCTCATTAAAAACTTGAACCGTGTGCGTTCCATGAAAAAGGAACCACTGTTGCGTGCTAGACAATCTGATCCAATCTCAAATTTTCCCAATAAAAACCCAACACAAACCAACCCAAATAACAAGCAAGATGCCAATATGCCTAATAATACTAACAAACCGAATTTTAATGCAATTAAACACCCTAATTCAAGTAACTCACATCCACAGTCAAATCCCAACAACAGGCCCAATCCAAAAGCAAACTATTTTCAACAACAACATCCCCAAAATAATCACAATCAAAAATTTCCTAATTCCCAAAATCATAACCCATCAAATCAAACTGCCTTGAATGCAGCAAACACATTCAGACAAAATAACAACTCATCCAACCCTACAAATAGTACAAATAACCCCAATTATCACCAATCCCATAATAATAATCAACAGAGCCAACGAAACTCTCGATTCTGTACATTCTGTAAGCGACCTGGTCTTCTTATTGACACATGTTTTGCTAAGTCAATACCTACATGAATACGAACAATCCCCAAAATTTTGGGAAACCATTCCCTAATGCACCGCAACAGTCACAAAATAGACAGAGCCAGCCGCAGCAGCAACAAAGCTCACAATCCACTCGTAACTTTGGCAGTAGTTCATCACTTTTTGATGATGACGATAGACCACCTCCACAGGCACCTGCATATAACCCATCCAGTCAAAACCCACCACATAAGGGAAACGACGGGCGGAACGAGAAGGACAGGAGTTATTTCTAGTTCCTTCGCTAGTATCTCGAGTAACTCCCCAAGTAAAAATTAAAATCGATAACTTAACTGACACGGCATTACTAGACTCTGGGGCAACGCACAACTACATTACCGAAAATATATTAGCAAAATTAAATCTATCATATGACACATCATTTATTCGAAATGTAACAATTGGCGATAATTCAGTGGTGTATTCACTTGGCATAGCCAAGAGGCACTTCTCATTTGGAAATAGAAATTTCTATGATGATTTCATTGTCATGAAGCATCTTCCATTCCCTATTATCATAGGCTGCGCGTTTATGGCAGAAAATGGAATGTCAATCAATTTTAGTACAGGCTCGTACTCATTTGCTAATAAGCCACAACATAATTACTCTTTCAAAAATAAAAATATGATTTGTGCTCTTCAAGGCCTCAGCCCACTACGGAAAAACGAAATTGACATTTTACTACAAAAATATCCAGATGTTTATACAAAGAAAATTAGCTGCACTAGCTTGGTCCAGTGCGAGCTCAAAGTGCATGGTGAGCCCATAGCACAAAAGCCATACCCAGTTAATTTTAAGAAAAGGGAAATTATTTCCATGCATATAAAAAAGATGCTTGAACTCGATATAATTGAACCAAGCGACTCAGAATGGACTTCACCGGTGCACATGAAACAAGAAGGAGAAGAGTTTAGATTTACTTGTGACCTCGAAAATTAAATCAGCAAACAGCATCAGATCCGTTCCCTATCCCACGCATGGATACATTACTAAATAGACTTGGAGAAGCGAGTTACATCTCTAAACTAGACTTACGAAAAGGGTACTGGCAAATTGAGATGCACCCCAACTCTATCCCATATACCGCGTTCATATGCCAAGAAGGCAAGTACCACTTTAAACGTCTTCCTTTCGGTCTTAAGACCGCTCCTTCTATATTTCAACGATTTATAAATAGAGTATTGGGAGCTGCACGAGGCAGGTATGCTGAAGCCTACCTTGATGATCTTCTTGTGTTCTCAAATACATGGGAAGAACATATGCAACATTTAGCATACATATTCAATCAGCTACGCCGTGCTGGTGTTACTTTAAATATGGAAAAATGCTGCTTTGGACAAACCACGATAAAATATCTTTGGTTTGTAGTCACTCCACGTGGAGTTGAGACAGACCCTGACAAAACAAAAGCATTAAATGAATATCCAGTCCCAAAAACATGCAAACAAGTTAAACGCTTTCTTGGTTTCTGTGGCTGGTACAGACATTTTATAGAAGGCTTCTCAAATATAGCTGAGCCGCTAAATAGGCTTCTTAAGAAAAACGCAACGTTTGTATGGAAAGATGAGCAACAGCATGCTTTTAGCCGTTTAAAGGATAAAATAATACACTCTGTTGTCTTATCATTTCCTGACTTCAACAAGCCTTTCTATCTAAGGACGGATGCCGCAGAGGTCGGAATGGGTTGCGTTTTATTTCAAAAAGATGGTAACGATAAAGAGCTACCTATTGCATTTGCCAGTCGTGCTTTGAGTGAAAGTGAACGGAGATTCCATGCTTGTGAACGCGAATGCTTATGCATAGTTTGGGCATTAAAGAAATTCGAACATTACCTGGATGGCCAATTATTCTATCTCGAAACTGATAACAGAGCCTTGGTGTGGTTAAACTCCATGAAAGATGTCAATTCAAAATTTGTTAGATGGTCACTAAAAATACAGGATTTCCAACCTATTATATCGCATATTCCTGCTAGACATAATGTAGTAGCAGACGCATTATCTAGAGCTCCTTCTGATCCTTATGAACCAGAAGACCCAAAATTTATTATGGACCCACCTATAAAACACCCCAAACTTATCTACCTTTTACCTCTTAATTCCACAATTGACATTAACAGAATACGAACGGCACAAGAAAATGATACAGAAACACAAGCATTACTCTCTGACTTACCTCCATCCCTCATTGTAGATAACAACATCTTATACCGCAAAACGCGGACAGGTATCTTACTACCATTTATACCAAAAGCTTTAAGGCAAAAAGTATTACAATACTTCCATGACTCACCTCATAGCGGTCATTTAGGCTGCAGAAAAACAATTCATCGTCTTACAAGACGTGTGTATTGGCTAAACATGCAAGAAGATATTTACTCATATGTACGGAGTTGTCAGAAATCTCAAGCACAGAAAAACCGTATGGCTAAACCACACGGGGAAATGCAACCAGTCAAAGTATATGGAGTATGGGATCAATTGGCAATAGATCTTAGTAGGTCCACTTCCGCGTACACATACACAGAAAACACAGTTACTAGTTATAGTGGATCATTTCTCAAAGTGGGTGGAACTTTTTGCTCTTAAAGATGCTACTGCGCCTAATATCATCAAAGTGCTGGAAAAGGAGATATTCTGCCGTTGGGGAAGCCCCAATTGCATACTAACAGATAATGCGACTTATTTTCGTGGTCGTTCCTTCAATAATATGTGTTCATCTTGGAACATAAAACATAAATATACAACTCCATACCACCCTTCAAGCAACGTATGCGAAAGAATAAATAGAAACATACGCTCTATTTTAGCTTCATATGTCTGCTCAAATAACAAAAAGTGGGATGAATACCTTCATACCACAGCATTAGCTCAACGCACCGCTATTAGCGATACAACTGGCTTCAGTCCAGCAATGCTTAATCTTGGTAGGGAACTTCAATTACCGTTTGATCGTAACCTTGAAGGCGAATATGATGGACATGAATCTCGTATCCAATACCAGTCTGAACTTCTCAAGAAGCTAGCTATTACTTATCGTAAAGCCATTCAAAGCATGGAAAAAGCACACGTGCTTCAAGCACGTTATTATAATAATAGACACTCCAGCTTCCCAGCCAAATTAGGTGATCTTGTGCTCGTTAAAACACATACGTTGTCAAACAAACTGAAAGGTATTTGCAGCAAATTAAATGAAAGATGGGCTGGTCCATTCCGCATTTCAAATGTGTTATCCCCTGTCACTTTTGAATTAGTCGATATTCATACAAATGAAACCTATGGTGTGCATAATGCAATGAACTAAAAACTTTTCCACGACCGTCCCTCAGACGAGTCATTTAGCTCAGATAATAGAAATATTACTAATAGTAGCGATGCACGTACCAACAGATACGGTAGCCCAATATTGTAAAAAAAATAATATACACATCTGTCAGCTCACTTTGACTTTAACTCTTTGAGCGTACTGACACTAGTACCAAGAGTGTGAAACTTGTATAAAACTCGTGTAAAAAGATACTTGTAAAATGTTACGAATAACAAACCTGCAGGGTGATCACCTGCATCGAAGAAAACACCGGTGACAAACTGCCCAGGGATCGACGTTTCCGTCATGTGTGCGCTGGAATGCACCCTTCTCTAAAAGCAAAATTGGAATACCCACCACCAACTACACTTGGACAACTGCTTTCTTGGTACGACGCCATAGTACCCACCTTGGATCCGGATGACGAATTCGCCAAAGCAGTTCACCTCCAGAACCAAGAGAAAACTCCCACTCCCACCATAGCAGAGGAACAAAACTGTGACCTGACCGTCCGTGACAACACTGGCCAATGTTACAAATGTGGACAGCCAGGCCATTTTGCTACGTTCTGTGATAACAAACGAGACAACTCCCTTCGGGGAAAACGAAAAAACCGGAAACGGGCACGGAAACGCTGTAAACGAGCTACAGCGGGTTTTGTGCCGGGGGTGTATAAGGGAGGAATACAAAAATAGTGTAAAGTGTAATATTTAAAATAGTCCTAATTCAATCATTTAAATAATTTAGTTAAACTTTATATCTGTTCCTTGAACCTAAAGAAAACTTATCCTTGAACTTGTGATTCCTCACGTAGGCTAAAGCTAGTCAGTCCAAGAATAGGTAAAAACTATAAAAGCAAAATACAAATGTCAATCTCCCCTCACTCTTTGTACTCTTTCTGCTGCTGACAGACCTGTATTGGTTTGCGCACAGAACTCTCGGTGAGTTCCAGTATTGGAATTCCCATTCTATTGTATGTACGCTATGTAATACTACCATCTTTAGCTACTAACAAATAGGCAGACGCGGAGAGATTCGCCGGCGTCCGGTACCCAGTGAATGGGAGCTGTAGTAGAGTTAAGTTAAGTAATCCACTCCAATCCACTACCTTTAATCTGAACTAAATTCCTAAGCTAATTAATATAAATAAAGCCAAGCGACGTAACTTTAGCCTACCTAAACGAACAAGCTTCCTGAGATCTTTTATTCTGTTTGCTTTGAGTTTTTGATTCTCAACACATTACGCCAACTTATCATCTTTTGTTACAATATCCACATCATATTTTATAATATTCAATCTTTCCTTATAGTTGCTATTCGATTCTAATTGAACAGGGTATTGGCATTGTCAGCGGTCCAAGCAAATGGATTGCGGGGCCAGTTGTGTTGCTGTCAATTGTGATCAGCAACGCGTACAAGGGAGAAAACATAAACAAACTGACATATCCTCTCAAGCCGATCCACGTGAACACACTGGATGGCTTGCTCGAGAATAATTTTACATTGGTTCAACTAAAGGGATATGAAATGAGCAAATATTTCTATGGCGTGTCACCTCCAATGTTCGGCAATACAACACAAGAGCGGATTCAAAGTCGATTGATGACAATCGAGTCTGGTAGGAATGGTACCAGCTATAATAACAGCTTTGGTAAATGTGTCCACCGGATGGCGCTATTTGCTCCCTGGGACATATGCTACCATAATGGTCTAGAAACCATGAAGAACGTGGATGTTCACTATGACGACGTGAGTAATGGTAAAAACGTATTTTATGGGCAGCCAGCTGGACTACGGATCGAGGGCAATGTCGATCCGAAAATTTCAATACGAACTGCAGTTGTGCATACTTCAGGCATACTATCCAAATGGAGGGAATTTGCATTACGGAGAATGATATTGAAGGGTGGCAAGCAGGGTGAGGTGAGAATGCCAGATTATTTGCGACGACATTTGTACGTCAAGTCCGGTGACGTATCAATGAAGCTAATGGGAACAATTGTAACTTTATTTGCGGTTTTAGGTCTAGGCTATTTAATTTCTCTGCTACATTTTCTGGTTGAAATTGGTTTGAGGAGTGGGGTTAGTTTTATTCGGGCTGGGATGTCTTGATTATTGAACACAAGGATGAAAGTGAAACCGATTCGTCAGAATAGAAGATTTCGAAAGTGTTTGCACCACTATTGCCACATAAAGTTAGTGTAATAGAAAACACAATTATTGCTATTATTATCGGTAATGCTACGAATCATCGACATACCAAGTACCATCTGTACTTGTGAAGCAATATGGTATTTCAGATTATTATCCATTTAGAAAATTAGCTGAAACACGATTGATGAAATGCAGCACTGCTAGTGGTTAATTGATATGCTTGGTTGAGAAGACGATGGTCGTCCATATTACCAACTAATATGAGCATCTATCCGTAATGCGTCTGCTTAACAATCCGTATATGTAGTTTCTCGGATCTCTTTGAGTTGTATTCCGGAATGGAAAATGTTGCTTTCCACTGTTATTCATTCCAAACATCATGGTTGGTACATTATAATTTCTTTGATATTATTCCATTGTGGAATTTGAACAGTGTCCAACGCGAGATTTAGGTCTATAATAGTCCTGTTAGGATTCACATTTATCCCGATCGTTACATTTGATTATATAGTTAGAGAATCTTTTGTATAATATGTTAAAATGTTGTTAGTTTCTGGTTCGGAATAACATTTTCCTGAAAAATATGATTCTGAATTATATGGTGGCGGATCGTATTTCGTAGTCGCAGATATACCAAGATGCTTCTATGTATTTCGAAAAAACTACAATAATCAATACAACGGAAATTAAAACTTTTTAATTAGCACGAATGGTATATAATGATGTTCGTGTCAGCAATTCTGGTATATGGATATGTGCTTACCGCCATGATATCGAAATATGTATTGAGAGAAGAATATCCTATCGATTGTGATAACCGAATTGAACATAACGATTATCACTTGGACAGTCCGTCCAATTGTAAAATAATGCTACTTATAGTGCCGTACTGACACGTAGTTCGGGTGGCATGGTTCCACACATATTCGATACGTATTTCCAAGTCGAGTATGACTAAATATCTTTGCTTGGACTCTATTTAAAGCAACGTACATTTGCGAATCAGTTCAAATCGTAGAGTACATATCTCTTACTTTTATTCCAAACAATGAGCAATTCATCGTGAATTAAATGGTATCCACATTCAGTTAAATAAACTTGTCAATTTGCTTCAAAATCCAAACCATGAAGTTTGTGGCGTTTTTCGTCTCTACTGAGGTGGTAATGTTCAGTTTGGTTGTAGCTAACGTTGCGGAGGAAGAGTATTTGGATTTATCGGGAAATCTAAACCTTACACAGGAGCTTGAAGCGTTTCAAAACTGCACAGTTCAGTTAATGGTAAATTACGTTCACGGAGTTGCGCAAAGTCACGGAAGCTCATACAACATATTACCGCTAAACACTCCCGTTGTATATTCCGCCTATCACTACACGCCATATGCAATAGGTATAATAGCATGCGACAATGTCAACATGCGGCTAATAAAAGAATCATCCGAATTTCTGTTCAGGCCAACCCTGCCATTTAAAATGACTTGCCTTGTACATGTATATATCGAACCAAGGCCTTGTCGGCAGTGGAAACTAAAGAATCTAGTTTACCTTGGTTACACGATTGACCATGATATTTTACCAGAAACCATTACTGATCTTGTCGCGACAATCAAAATGGATTACCTGAATACCGTTGGAATCGCCAAATATTATTGGTTTTTCGTCGTTGTATCGCGGAGCGCATCGTTGAGCACGGAAAGGTATTCCAATTGGAATTCGATATTCTTTACGTTCGACAATTTTGTTTCACGCGAACTAATTTCGGTTCGACCTGTAAAGCTGATATATCAAATTGATTATATCAAGGATGATAAGTGCTTCAAAGTAAAGTCATTCTACATCGTTTCGTTCCATACAGGATGGAATACCAGACTGCATCACGTGATACGAGAATTCCTATTATCTCATATCCAAGCAGGAAGCGACTTTCGAGAAATTTTTGAGCAGGACTCGAATTATATATTTCAGAGATTTGCAGCGATGAGATGGCGACGGCTCCCAATTAATCAACACCGGACAATGCTGTCAATTTGGAATCAGAGCGTTGCACCACTTGAGTCAATGATTATGGGTTTGTATAAGGCTCGACCAACAGGGGAATCCGTGATATCTTATCTAAATGCACTCTTCCCAAACTCTTCAATTTTTGAATGGCCACTCGAGCACAGAACTATGCACTTGCCGTTAGCACAGATTATCATGTTGGAAGGCCCCGGAACGACACATTTGGCGTGGAGCGAGGCACCCTATCCTCTTCATTTCATGTCATGCACAAAGTTACGAAAACATCAGAAACTATCCCTTCTCGGTTTCGTCTCCGCATTTGATCATAGCGTTTGGTGTTGCTATATTATGGCGTCGTTAATTACGATTTACTTTCTTGTAATTGCTCGCAAACATCACCGAATAGACCTTTGGAAGAAGGTAACATTTTCGTATAATCTGCTGGTCGGACAAGCCATTGAGTTTCTGGACAGCTACAAAATACTATTGTTTCCGTGGGTTTTGGTCGTCATGCATTTGTCAAATGAGTATAAGGGCGACAATATAACCGCACTTGTAAGTCAACTTATCCCTCAACCACTGGACTCCTTTGATGATTTAGTCTCAAACAATTTCACATTCTACTCGTTTCCATTTATATTGCGCTTCGCGTTGGATGATTATCTTGAGACAGTCAATACCTCAACATTCTTTGCAACCAAATGTACCAACATCTTTTGCCACACGGAACTGGATTTTTATTTTAGGTCAAGATATGTTTTATTGTTTGAAGATTTGCGGTATCGCACTCAACTTGAACAAATGGTCTACAGACCAGCTGATATTGGAAGCTACAATAACCTTACAAATGACAAGATATTCAACATGTTTAGCGAGTGTAGTCGAAACGCTTATGTGGGACCGTATGACGAAATTGCAAGTCTTTACTCCGATGCAATCAAAAGTCGTGGTGCGATTACTGAAGGAGATTTGCACATCAGTTCCCATCCGTACGAGGATGTTCAATACGTTTGGAATTTTCCGAAGCTACAAGTTTCTGCGCCGGTGTTTTTGAGACGGTTTTACTCCCTGGTGCAGTCAGGATTACCATCCCTGTGGAATCAGTTTCAGCGGAATGATCTTCATGTAGATGTAAAAAGAGACATTCGTCGATACATGGCCGAAAGGGAAAACCAGCACAAAATGCCAACTCCGCTTTCAATGGGAGGTAACATAATTGTAATATTTTTTGTTTGGATGTTGGGCCTGCTCGTTGCAGGAACGAGCTTTCTGTTGGAGTGCAGAATGCTTCCTAAGGATGGAAGGAGAATGTTTTGTCAACGCGTAAACAAATTTCCTGGCACAATGTTGCATAGAGTCAAATCGTTTATGAAACGAGTATGTCCAGGAAACACGGGCAAATAAATAAATACACTAAATGATATTATTCGTATCACAGTAAGTGTGCAACGTCCATAATGAACTAGATATATGATTAACATAAAGTTTTGAAAATTATTATTGTGTGTTACTTAAACATGACTATAATGCATAACACAAAATTTTAGCATTCTGTATGTGTATAAAATATAATAAAGAACATGGGACAGGGTATGCCCGAATTTAAAAATCACCGGAAGTGTGCATTGTGTATATATGATTGAATATGCAACACCCAGACATAAAATATCTTACCAAACTTATTGCGAACGCAGTTCATTTGTATAAATGTAAAATTCACAGGACCCATTTGGCCCTCGGATTTACCTAAGGTTTTTTTCTCACTTGTTTAAAGGCCTAATTATATTCGACCTACGTGACCGCCCTAAATTAAGCTTCTTCTGAAGGATGACTGACCATAAATTTGTCTCAACTTTGTCCTTGTTGCTGCACTATTCTGTGTAATGTTATTTTATGTGGCACGCCACGAATATAAAATGGCGAGCGCACACCACCACCAAGAAAATTTCCGACAGCATTCGTTGCATGTTACAACACAGTAAATCCTATCCTATTCAGAACTTTGCTGTTTTTATATGAGGAGTTTATAAGTACATTTGTTTCTTCAAAATTTTAAGCGCTTGAATTTAATTAAACTCTCTTTGCAAAAAAAAACTAGAGACCGTGCCATCATGAAGCTGTTTGAATTGTTCCATGTTGTTCTGCTTGCGCTTGCGGACAGTGGCTCAGCCGATCTAACGGAAGATAAGTATTTTGATTCAAAGGGAAACCTAGACCTCGGAGAAGAGCTTGAAGCATTTGAAAACTGCACAATTCAGCTGATCGTAAACCATGTTTCTCTTGTGGGCCGGAAAAACGACGATGAGCATTACAACATAAAACCGCTAAAGATTCCTGTCGTATATTCTCGTTATTTTCACAAGCCACACGAGAGTGGACTACTAGCCTGTAACGGTGTCAACATGGTGTTAATAAAGGAAGTATCAGAGTTCC
>CM023202.3:44005043-44064105 GCA_004115045.4 Sinella curviseta | reverse complement strand
GAATGAATGAATGGGTTTATTAATCTCTCAAAAAGCTCATCAGGCATTGCCAATTAGAGCAAGCATATTGCCAAATTAAACAATTGGACATACATTGAGTTCCGCAGCAGCTGCTGCTTCAAATTCGAATTCCGCGTCCATTATTATATTTTTAAAATGTCGGTTCTTTGGATTACATATTGGGCATCGAATGACTGATTTGGGTTACGTCAGCAATTAATCTGCCAATTATTTAGGGTCACCCTTTTCCTAAATGAGTCAATAAGATAAATGTTTTTTAAAGTAAAACTGTAGAAAATGATTCCATGTTGTGTAACAATTTCAACTCGAAAATTGAATGCGCTAACCTTCTGCTTATAAATTTATACAAATGTTGAGTTATTTTACACTTACTCCTTGTCCACATTTTGATTAGTCTAATCAAAGACTTGTCATCAGCGTCAAGTTCATACAATTTAAGGTTTAACTTTCGGCAGAAGTCCTCACTTTCCTTTGTTGTTCTCTGTACAAAAGACACGAAATGTAGAAAGTATAGCCTAAAATCAGTGTTCTCTTACTCTCCTGGAATACTGCTCCTATAAAGATGATTATATTAATCAATATTTAGTCTGACCGCGAACATGCAATGGTCGTATTCAAGAGTTTGACCCCGCCTCCGTGACCCCATTTAAAAATTGAACTTTGGGCTTTGGAACTCCGAGAAGGACATCTCAAGCAATGCCCATTCCAAATTTCAGCGAAATCCGTTGAACCGTGTCAAAATAAAGTGGGTCCCACCGACTGTTGTCACGTTACCACATTTTCTCAATATACCCCGTTCAACGGACTTCTTCGTAAGGCTTAATACGTCCAAAGTGCATAATTTTTTATGACAAATTCGAATTCCGCGTCCATTATTACATTTAAAAATGTCGGTTCTTTGGATTACATATTGGGCATGGAATGACTCGGAATGCGTTGCAATGAAGTTATAAGACTATAGACACTATTTTCATCATGGTATGAATGTTACTATGTCACTAGCAGATTCTTCGAAAATGCAGGTCGAATGCTTACCTGGTAAGGGAGTTTCGCTGTTGTTCATGTGCATAGAATGAGATTGCCCTTTACCATCGGTACCGCGTATATCGATAACTCGTTTTAATAAAATATCCGTTTATATGTTTCAGCAATCACTGTAACACACTACTGGATTAATTACACATAGAGCGCAGAGACACGACAGTTTTTTGATACATTTGGAAAACCGGTGGCGTTGAGCAAAATCAAGTACATTGACGATATTAAATCAGCAAAAAGACTTATCCGCTCCAATAGCAACGATGAGAATATATGCTTGGTATGACCTACTCCTATGAACTGCACGATCAGTCGCCATGTATTTCCCCGGAAACACAAGAGTGTGCTTGGAGCTTCATTCAATATATCCCAGTTAATTGCAAAAGCCACTTTGCAACGATATGTCAGCATACCAACAGAAAACAAAGTAAGTGGATTTGTTTAAATTCGTATATCTATTCTGATAAATCGCTTTCCTTTTCATTATCAAGTCATTTCGAGTTCATTATGGCTTTTGGTGATATACTTGTATCAAATTTTTATGACCATTAAATCTACATAATTTGGATCAATTACATGGAAAAAGGAATACTTCACCGACGTAAACCGAACATTAAAGGATACAGCTTTAATCTCTTATCGATTCGATGGAAATACAGAGATACTGCGCAGCAAATATAAGGTAATCAAAGTAATGCCTAGTAAGTAATCATCTTTGTTAGTTTTCCAAACCGTATAATTAATTCTGATGGCGAACAACAGCAGCCGTTTGGTGCCATGTATTGTCCGCTGGGATATCAAATATACAGTAAATCTACGCTCGGAGGCACACAAATTGATTTCTTTCCAAAATGGATACTTGCAGGAGATAGTTACGAATACGACCGGGCGGAGCAATATTGGATTAATCCCAGTAACAACGTTTTAAAACCTGCAAACGGAAAATGCACATATATGATTCCAAATTGAAAAGAAATTAAAACTGCAACTTGTGGGGAATGGCGGTTTTATTTGTGTCAAAACACACTAGATACACAAAAATATCCTAACATTGCAACAAGGACTCCGCCAACATGTAAGAATTTAGTTTCGGTATTGTAGCGTTTGTGCTAAATTTTGTTATTATTAACTACCGGAAGCATGAAATGCTTGAAAGGTAGTTATAGCGATTGATCTGTTTGTCTGTCTGTCTGTCTGTCTGTGCGCACTCTAGCTTCCCTCCACGTTGACCGATTTGGCTCAAATTTGGTATAGAGGCACCTTGGCACAATGACACGGCACCTATTGATGCCATGCACCTCGTCATTGACCGGAAATACGGGGGTTGACGTCTTGGGGGTGGTACGGGTTACCAAGGCGTCAAAAAAATTTATTGTATAAATGGATAGAGGAACTCAAGGCGATCATTTTTTGCCAAAGGACCATAGGTCAAATCGGTCAAATGGCGGCAGGGCGGGGCGTCGAAGGTACGGGGTCCACAGTCATGAAATTTTTTTATTTCGCAAATCGATGGGGACGTTCAATTTGAGCTTCTTAGACATAGTATAATGGTCAAATATAGCTTCCGGTAGTTATATATTAAAGGGTTTACACCTTACTAGTTATGTCAGATTCCCATTTATTGGTTTATTTTTATGTCTGTTGTCAATTAAGACGTTTGGAATTCAGCGCCACAAAGGCGACTCTATCCAGCTTACTCCGAGAACGAACCATCAGTCGATTCATACAAACCCCCTTGTAATATTCTTCCAAGAGAGCAAAAAATACAGTTTCTAGTTATGTTGAACAGGTATCAGGGTATGTATGATTGGATTAAGAAAATTCCTGCTCTCCTGACAGACGCACATAAAATGCCAAAGAAACGAGCTGATGTCGTACAAATGGCGCTAGCTCACTACTCTAGGTGGGAATATGATTCCAGCGCCGGAGAAGAATACACGTAAGATAATTTTTATTGCATTTCGACCAGAGCTGAAAACGTGATAGCAAACGCACAACTCAAGATTATGTGAATTCTAGAAAAAACCGTTATCAGCCGAAACTGAAGTTTACAAGCAGTCTAGATGAATTGTTGGAACGAATTCCAAACATAACGTTTACGAGCAAAACGACTTATTACTATAATATCCACAGTGCAGCTGCATTTTCGTGCACCGACAATACACTTCGGTGGACATCAAGTGAAACGGACAGTGACGGGCGATATGTACGTAGGCTCCTGCTATCGTTTGTTGGTGAAGGGAAGAATGTGCCTGGAGACTATATTAACCAGATGGAATCCAACACTACTAATCGTCGTCCGTTCGTTGAGGAACGGGGTAGATCTTGCGAATATAGTAAAGCAGTAACACGAAAGGAGTTTCAACTGATTAAAAACAATAAACGTGTATGCGCACTTACGTTTTATGCTGCTGATTTTCAATGCATTAGGACTTACATGAGTGAAGTATGGGTACCCGGCTATCACATTGAAAGCGCTACAACGAACCGCCTAGTAAAAGAATTTTCTAAAAACTTTGAAGGTAGCCTGAATGAATGTTTAGCTTGTACCGTTTATGACCCAGATGGCTATAACACACTGGGACATTAGAGTCGTTGCCAAGGCAACGTACTCATGCCGTTGTACTGCCAGATTTGGGTGTTTGTACTCATATATCCGAACAGAATAAATGTTTACAGTATAAATAGAAGATAATTATATACATTTATTTATATCGGCTTCATATTTTATCTTCTTATTTATCGCACTACATAGGTACGCATTTTTCAGTACGTTTAGCCTCCTTTCCAATATATAGCCAAATACATCTTAAATGTTATAGGTGACGCTGGTGTCCGGCACAGCAATGCCTTAGCATTCAACGATTTTAATGCTCCAACTAATAACATCCATGAAATGGATTGTCTTGTGCATCTTTAAACTCAGAATACCGTGCCTCCACGTGGATCGCTAATCCATTTTGGCAGGCCAGTCTCATCTACGAACCAGTCACCTACAAAAATTTGAACATTATCAAAATTATGAAATAAAATAGAGCCACGGGTCGGTAATTCTTATGTCACACGTTAATGTAAATACATCCAGCTGTCGCGCTAGATGCGAAGAAACGAGATAATTACGAAATGTCAATGGAAAGGTTTGTGTTCTTCTCATTGCGCATGTGTTTTAAAAATCAAAGTTAACTAAAAATGAATGAGCCTGCAATGTAAACGTACCGCGTGCCATTTAAAAGTTCTGCGTGTATTTCAAACGTACCGCGTGTGTTGCAAGCAATACATTGGGTATTGCTTAGGGCACGTTTGTATCGCTTGCATATTAATAAAGGGTAATTGGCTGTGCTATGATAGTAAACATTGTAACATGCATTTATGCATTGAGGTGTGACGATGGTGTTGTAAAATCGGTTTTAGCATTGCACCGTTGACAACATATGTTACAAACCATTTGTTCCGTATCAACGCGTGCGTCTCCGAGTAGACTTACAATCGCAGCCCGACTTATACGTCGTAATATGAAATTAGAAACTGAACTGCTTTATTAATCACAAAGAAGGCTACAATCAAATGCCGGATATGAAATGAACCGTGTTCCGAATTCAATCCGCATATAGTCTGGTGGGGTATGAGTGGCACGTTTTATGCATCACGGCTTGTTTTGAGTGGTGCAAAGGGTTGGTGGGTTAATTTTTAATGGCTGATGTAGTTAGTAAAAGATGTAGTAAGTAAAAGATGTAGTAATTAAAGTTGTAGGTGGAGGTGGCGGTGAGAAGATTGCAGGTTGTGGGATGATTAAGTTGCAAAAGAAAGACTAGGTATCTAGTTTGTCGTTGGACGAGGAGAGGATGAAAAGATGAGAGAATTGCTGCTGCTGTAGACGACTATGTGCGGTGGCAAAAGTAAGAAGTAAATGCGGCGTGTGAATGGTGTGGTAAAAAGTACACGTAAATGGTAAAGAAAAAGACACGTTGATCTCCAGCGAGTAGGTTTAGTTTAGACGGTGAGTTTTATTGCAAGTAGGCAAAACACCGCGTGTCAGTTGAGCAGAATGCGTAGCTCCTTTCAGAATGTTACTGGAGATAGGTAAATGGTGTGCGCTCGCTCTTTTATACTTGAGGCGAGCCACACAAACACAATGAAATAAAATAATGTTGCCCACATGGGAGTGTACATAAAATGGTTAAAAGTCCTCTAAATGAGGATGAAAGGACACTGGTCATGCTCGGACATTTCTCTGAGGGAGCGTATAAGAGTTTGGTCACGTAGGCCTAGCCTACTTAACATAATATTTATATTAGAAAGGTAGATCACAGGACTTGAAGAGTCCTGTGATCCGTACAATAACATTTGCATAAAATGTAGATGAACTGGTTCGCAACACGGCTTTTCTAGAACATTGAATTCATGTATATCTGTTAAATGCACATGCCTGCTGTAGCATATTTGGATTTGAATTTGTCGTTAATGTGCTTTGTGGTCCGTTTTTAAATGGGACTCCTTCCAACAAAACTGTTCAGAAATACCACTTATGTATTGTGGTAAACGTATCTTCGACGACAGTCAGCTTCTTCAAGATTCCGATATTCCATATAATTGTGTTTGCTGATCAAACTTCCCTTAAGTGAATATGTGAGCAAGGTACGACTAATGCATCCGGTGTTGTCTTTGGTATGAAGCGAACGGAATTGTTCCGGATTGCTCGAATATGTTTTGTAGGTGAATATTTAAATCAATTTGACCACATTCGGGGTAATGCGGATATACGTCGAACATTATGGTTATGAGGAAGTTAATTAAAACGGGTGTCGTGGTGGAACTAAATGTCTTTAAAATTTCAGAAATGTGAGTGAATATTTAATAATGGAAAATGGTAAAATGATCGGAATTTATCTCGACTTTAATCATGTTCGGAATTGTATTTCCTAACTTGTGGACCACATTTGACTGCTAAGAGTTCCCTCACTTCAACATCGTCAATGATCCTCTCTTCACAATTTGGTTCTCTTCCATTGCAAAAATCCTCATCACAGTCGCAACTCTCCGTTGCTCAATAATATGTTGCCGAGGCAACGTTGCAGTAGTATCCTTGTTAATCGTCATAGTATTTACGTATACATGATCGTTCCTTCACGTCGCCTTTGGTGGCCTCAACTCCAGAAATATCGATTGCAATTGTACACACACCATCACCACAATCAACTTATGCCCCCTGTCCTTTGGTACAATCATCACCGCTACATTCACAGCACATTCCTGAAATACAAACAACGTATATAAAATCTTCAATTGATCAAACCTGCAAACGATGCAAATAGACTGTAATTGTATACAATAAAAATGGAAAATTGTATTCAATTTAAATGCTTAAGAACCTTACTTGAATCGATGCCACTTATAAACAATGGCGCCCGTATTAGTGCAGCAAGAATCGACGCAGCGTTCATTTTATGCGCGACAGAGTGAAGTAAGGAGTGCCGTTGCAAGGTTTACGGTTATGAGTGATAAATGAAACATCTAGCCCAATTATTGATGAATACCAGTCTATATCGTAAACGACCGTGCTCATTGCTTGCAAAATTAATGTAGGAATAAATTTGATATAGGTATATCTGCACGGATTATTGCCGCGTAAAAAGGAATTCTATCTACATACTAATTGCGTAATCACTCTGAACAATGAGATATAAAAATTTCAAGTGCCACGAGAAAATAAACTGCAGTACATTTGCACAAAAGTATATCGACTGACTCCTGTATACTCCTGTCTATTAGTACCTGTGTACCAAGTTTAACCTTCCAATTCCAATATTTTAGTATTTAACTACCCATGGGGAACGTTGTGGGGTAATGAAGTAAATTAAAGTTAATTAACACTCGGTGAGTCTATTGGTACCTGTATACCAAGTTTCAGCCTCAATTTCCAAATTTCAGACAGGCAACGAAAGGAATGGACGTGGAATCAGACAAAGTTTTCACATTACCCCATTAATCAAATTATATTAAGTATCTTCGTTTATATAGCTGCCTCCCCAACAAAACGACTTGCATATGTGTTTATCGTCACAACCTTGCAAATCAGCACTTCATGATGTGATGCGTACCAGATACATGGTATAAAAAACTAAACACGGTCTGTACTCTTGATGCGATTTCAGCTAATTTTTGCAGCATGTCCAATGATTCTGTTCCTGCTGCTGCAGTCTCATCTGAGCATCTGTTCAAGTCGGTTGTGCATAAAATTCAATTCTCCGTCAACATAACATAATTCTCCGGTAATCATAAAATTGGATGCTATGTAACTTGGCTGCGACTGGTTAACAAAACTACGGGCTTTGAGGGTGGCTCCTTTCCAAAAAGTCGCTTTATTGCTAAAGTTTGACTACTATAAATAGCTGGAGGTAAGGTAGGACTTCTGTCCCGAGACCTGACAGGGGACGTATAGCAAGTAAACTTCAGAAATAAAAACCGCCCTAGATAGAAGTTACAAATGGCGTAATGTATGTATACGCGTACACAATCAATTAAGTATTTTTAACATCATATATTGTCGTTCCGACTGTGTACTTTCTATACATGCATATGATGATGATCACACATGGCGTCACACTACGTCACGTATCGTATGATCATGATTCTTCGGACTGTTAGGGACTGATGCAACTAACCAATGCATACAAAAAATTGTGATGTATAAAATCCGATTTTTGCATTCATTATTACCATTAAGTGGAGGTGCCACTTACTAAGATCGATATGTCCGTCTGTCCGTCCGTTCGTCTATCCGTCCGTCTGTGCGCGGTCTAACTAAAGACTTTTTTGAATCTGTTTTAGGCAATCAACAGTTGGTCACCTGGGAAGGGTCCAGCGTGATTTTGAAACACGTAGGTCACCTGTAACCGTTAGAAACCGTTACGAATTCAATTTTTTCGAAAATCATCTGGCGTTCGAATTGGTGAGTTTAGAAACATACAAGTTCCTGGTGAAACGAAGCTGTTGGAACTTAAGCCGCTTCATTTAGAACGATGGATATCATCAGAATACGAAACAATCCGAAACTTCATAGGGAGTTACAAACGAACACGGGCTACAATGTATAAACTTATCGATGGTGGTACATTGAAACCAGATGCGAAGAGAGAAGCTGAACGATTGAAAGCATTAACGGCAGATACATCATATACTACTACATAACACACTAATACATACTAATCATTTTAATTTTTCTTAAAGATTACACTGCAGCATTTGCTAAATGGTCGCTAGAACTTCAGCGTTTCACCGGATTGCTAGTGGAACAGTACCAATATTACAATTTGCTTCAGGATCAGCTTCAAATACTTTCGAATTTCAATGGTGAAGGTCTAATTGAGTTTCTAAATTCATGCGAATGTGAGAGCGACAATAAGTGCAACATAGAAACCTATGAAGCTTCAAACACAATTATATGAAATGGAATGGAATTTCAGACACCAACCACTGGTTTAAAACTGAGTGAAGTACTCCCGGATTTGATGAGGAAAACGCAGCTTAAATTAAATAAATATATCCCAAAGGAACTGATAATGGCAGCGCGGATGTGCTGAATCCAAAAACCTTACCAGCTAGTATTGAAGCACTAGAACTGCAATACCCATATTTAACAGGGACCACAACACGAGTATATGGGCAGGAGGGAGTGGTCTACCTGGCCAACTTGCTGCAACTTGATTCAGAGATACTACTCAGGGATTGGGCAAATCTAATCCAAGCTGAGCTGCAATCTGATTATTGGGCAGAACATCGGGGTATCAGCGATGCCAACCTGTTTTGGTCGACATTGTTAATGCAACAAGAATTACCATGGACAGCTATGTTGAAAGATTTCATACGTAAATGAAGGTGGTGTCACCCGGATCCAGCATTTGTGAGACAGGTAATTAATATAAAATGGCGAAAAGTAAGCGTACTATTTCGTCATGTTGTGCACTATGTGTACCTATAAATTATGTGTTATGTAATGCAACCATTATGTAATGTGTTACAGGTTTTAGTGTTTTTGGAAATATAAAATCCTGAAAACGAATGACATTGTCTGACGAACACCTTGAGGCAATTCTGCTACTATTAATTAATGGCCATGATGACATTGAGATGTTGGATTCTTATCGGTACGCGAGTAGGTGGGCAGCTGCTAAGCAAACAAATGTGGACCCTGCCCCCTCAAGTCCTGAATGCGAATTTGAAGAAGTTGAAGAGAGTAAGGTTAAGATAACTGACATGAGCACGGAGTTATTTGAATTCGAAGACAGCAATTTCCCATTAGATTTTACAGCCGATACGTTCCAAAGCTTTGTGAAAGATCCCTCCAATTCGAAGTAATCTTACAGAAGAAGGTCCCAGTTATTATAAACATACAGGTCCCTGCTAAATTACGTTTAAATACCGATATTCACTGGATTTGGACATGTTTTAGATGTTAATTGTTAATTAAATTTAACTGCAATTAACTTAATTAGTGTAACATTTAGTTAAATAAGCAATGTATTAGTAATCTACATGCTAAATTACGTTTAAATACCAATTTTCACTCGATTTGGTCATGTTTTAAATGTTAATTATTAATTAAATGTAATTACAATTAACTTAATTAGTGTAACATTTAGTTAAATAAGCACTGTATTAGTAATCTACATGCTAAATTACGTTTAAATACCGATTTTCATTCGATTTGGACATGTTGTAGATTTTAAGTATTAAATACAATAAAGCATGTAATTATCAGACACGTCTTATAATTTACCAAATGAATTTTATCATGTAAAAAAATTTCCCGCAAAACGGCACTTGTCTCTCAACCGGTCATGGGGCAATTCCACTTGTTGCACTCTCATAGTTGGCCGACATGACGTACTCCTCTGCGTGCAAATATCGGGGACCCGAGAATTTATTAGCGCTATACCCTTTTGGTGGAGCCGAAAATTCTCCTAATTCCCGGCAATAGAAATGCCAAATGCCTCTCCAAGGTAATTTTTAATAAAAGTTTAATGTTATGTTAAGATTTTAAGCTAATTAAATTTACGTTAATTTATCGGAGGAAAATTTTCACAGTCAACTTGATCAATTCTTACAACCAAAACGAACTAATAGCCCAGCATCCGATACAAATAAAAACAGCAACCAGGACAATGCTAACGCGAGTACGAAAGCTTTGACAGATCAAAATAAAACATTTTAGTTCCTCCAACCATCATACTCAATAATATTTGAGAATGCTGTGCACTTTATGGATGCACACATAGCAAAGCGATTTCATATAATCACTTATAGAAGTAGTTTTCGATTCGACAGTATAATTGGCACAGTGTTTATAAATCGTGTTGAATTGTCACAAGGATGTGTACGTGCATATCAAACACCTGGTTATTAGAGCTGATTTGAGATTATCATCAACCGTAGCATTGCACTGGTCGCCAAAGCCAGGCAAGAATATAATAATTAAGTCTCTCATTTTGATGTGTTTTTGTCAACACGTCTGCGTCTTGTTAATACCGTTCGTAGTTGAAGAATCAGCAGAAGCAAAATGCAACCATCGATAATTTATATATTATGCCGAAACGAACCAGTGATGTATGTTTGTTATGAGTATGTTTGTTTGTTAGGTTCAGCGCCGTTGCAAAAAAATATTTATTGACGGTAACATTAAGTGAACATAGGTCTCGGATTCAATCCCACTCAATTCGCTTAGGCTCATCTGGATGTTGTGCTTTATGTTTTATAATCTCAGGTTCACATTTGTCAGCATATATCTCCCTCACATGTGAATCTTGAAGGACGAGTTCATCACATTTTGGCTCTCGTGCATTGCAAAGGTCCTCGTCACAATCACAAAATTCGAAGTCTCCTTCCATTGTTCCGGCGACGGAGCAAGAGAAACCTTTGACATCGCGCTCGTATCCATCCATGCAATATCTCCTCTTAACACTCCCCTTGGCAGCGTATTCTCCAGTAAGCTCTATATCCAGTGAGCATATTATTATTGCCGCAATCAATCTCTTTTCCAGGTCCATTGGGACAATCAGCGCCGTCGCATTCGTAGCACTTTCCTGTAATCGTCAACAAATGGTTTGTATTAATTATTAGTAGCCACTTTGTTTATTGTTATAAAACTTTAAACGACAAAATTTTGTTGACATTTACTGCAATAGATTTCATTGCACCAAAATGAAGTCCACATCAAGAGACCATAGACACACGTAGATATCATCTTGGATGGTGAATGCAGAAACGGCGGTATAATAAATTTAGTTACAATAAATGCTAGATCACACGATACTTAGCAGAAGTAAGAGCAAGTAAGCAATAGTAGCAGATGTAGCCGAAGAGGACAATACTCAAACTGGAATCTGCAGCAGACAGATGAATATATTGATGTGAAATATGTGTACATCTCATGTATAAATGTACATTGTACATTGGTAATTGTAAACCAAAAGATAATTACGCACAATGGGCTAGTTTTAAATGTTCCAGCAGCAATTACAAATTAGGTTACCAATACTGATAATTAATATATGCCGATTAAACTTAACGACCTATAACACAATCGCTAATGTTAGCTCGTGTATATAGTACATCCCAATATATACTAATTAATCCATTTATACTTCCCATTGCAACGTCTACTACACTAGATAACGTAGTACGGCAATTTTTGTGTAATAATAGGTCACAGAAAATATTGTGGTCGACCATAAGATTACTGTCATTATGTTTTTTTTAGAATCAAAACGATTATGAATACCATAGTATAATTCATTTTCACGTTTCCCCACAAAATCTTACTCGCAATTACGTTCAGGTAAGCCTTAAAATCAGTAAATTCTTTAGGTACTGCTCATGATTTCAGGCTTCCCATAAATTGAGGAAAAAGTTTAGTACCGACATATAATTCAGGCAACATATTTAAAATCATATTAATATTTTACCTACAAGTTATATTTTAGCAGAAATCGTCACACTCGTATTTTAGTAATGCAGTTGTTGATTGTACTGTTCTGCATTTGTTCTACAGATTGTAATTACAGCTTTTTATCTTGTTGTATTTGAAATCATAAGTGTCTGTCATACTTCATACTTACTTTGGGAGGTATCCGGCTATTTCCCACCAAATGGATTCCCACCTGGAAGATTCCCCCCAGTAAATTCCCACCAAGGAAAATTGCCACCACGGAATACTCCCCCACAGAACATTTCCACCACAGTATATTCCCACCATTTAATATTTCACAACTCATAATGCATATTGTGGGCTGAATAACCCACAGCGTATTTCCCTTTCTCCCATCTCACATGCGCCAACACATTGTCAGTCAAGGCATGTGAGATATCCCTTCCTACTCATTCTCCCATTCTCATTTTCCCCCATTGTCCATGCGCCAAGACAAGCTGTCGAGGCATGGTCACCAAGTGTGCATCAAGCACAAGTTACTTTTGCTGCTCCTGGAGCAGGAGCCACTACTTCTTCTTTCGCGTCAGTCAGAGGATGAGCTGCCTCTTCAGGCTCCCCTCTGCCAATTATCTCTCCCTTTTCCCAGTCTTGTTTCGGTTAGAAAACATTTTGTGTATATAATATTTCTTTCGGGAATTTCCCCGAGTTCAGTTAAGTTAAGTCCTTTGTGGTAAAATAAAGACATTCAGTTAAGTTAAGTCTTTCGTCGAGTCCTCCCATTTATTTCCCCCATCATCCTCTTCCCGCTCACCATCATCATCACGAGGCCAGCCTAATAAAAGGTCTCACAATATTCTCGAATGATTAATATCCCCTCTAGCACAAATGTAGTTTGTGCATCAACCTAGCCATACCCTTATATTAATTAATGCCCGGCCATTGGCAGCAACTTCTTAAACTATATTCGTAATAAAACTTCAGGCATAGGAAACAAGCGTTGATATACGCTGTGAGCCGGATAAATTTTTTGGAGTAATTTGGAGATAGAGGCAACATTTTACCATTTGAATACATTTTTCACAAACAAATTTATTTTTCATAACAAATGGATCACACTCAGGAATGATTTTCACAACTTCCGAGATATATTTTTTCAGTAGGTGGAGAACATTTTTAGCAAATTTTAGTCAACATGAGAACCCAAAGTAAATTAATTAAACTAATTAATGAACCAACTAATTAAACATCAATGTCGATATTGGGGATACCTTGATAATTGAGATAGTATATTGAGGTTATTTATTTGGTATGACCAACATAAATGTCGTCGCAACAAAGCAAAAAAGCTGTTGGACAATTGTGCGCCATATGTTTATGTAATATATTTTGCTGTCTGTATTGTATTGCTGTATAAATTGAGAATCAAACCCAGAGAAGTAAACTACTGGCATGGAAACTTTGACGGTTAAATTGATACACAAACTACCGGTGTGTTAGAGGTTATATTAATCATTAGATAATATTCATTACGAGTTGTGAAATATTAAATGGTGAGAATATAATGTGGTGGGAATATTCTGTGGGGGGAATGTTCGGTCGGGGCAGTATTCCGTGGTGGCAATTTTCCTTGGTGGGAATACTGGGGGGAATCTTCCAGGTGGGAATCCACTTGGTAGGAATTAGCCTGGAGCGACTTTGGGATCCTTTATTTGAAATATTTGTAATTCTCTACTATCCAACATTTTGTGAACATTTGGTATAAGGAGCCAGAAACAACACTCTCGTATATGAAACCGCTACTTTATTTCATTAAACTTGTTGTCCGAACAGTAGCAGATACAGCTTTAAGAAATGTCCTGCGCTGAGTGCGTGTTATCCAGTAAATTTATTTTACTGATGCTTAATAGGAATTGAGCCTTCACTTACAGCTGACCACTGCAACTAATATATTACCAAACATTTTGCTTGCATTCTTGCCAACAATGTGTTTATCTAGTCTAATACATTATCGGATGCATTTAAGTATCGACCTAATAGAACTAACAGTTTGCCAAATATTAGTCGCAACTTTCTGACAATCATGAATAATCTCTCCATTCCTACCGGACAAAAAAGTTTGTAAATCCTTTTGTGAAATCTACATATTATTTCTATCATCATTAAAGCAATTGCACAAGCAAAGCCAAATGGGAGCAGCAAGAAAATTAATAATGTGTTTCCACTCATAGATGCACTTTCCGGAGTGAAATTTGTCGCATCCTGCAAATCAGTTCGTCCAACGAAATCAGCCCACCAGTTCATAAATCCAGCAGGTTCAATGCCGCGCAATCGGCCCAGAATAAACTGTGGAACGTGACCATATACGTTAATCACCAAGCTGAAGTTGAAAAGCTTCATTTTCCCGATAGACACATCAGAATAGCCTGTCCGCCTAACGTGTCGAAATAACTTTTGACATTGAAATTCAGGCAGAATGAAAGCGTTCCGTTTACACTTTGTCAGGTCTTTTAAGTAATGTTCTTCTTCCAACGGCCAAAGCATTTCTTCAATCTTGTTTGTGATTAATATTCGGTCCCGACGCGTTGGCGTCATTGTCCTGATATCACTTTGACTTTTCATAATTTTATCGAATAACGATGCGACAAGTTTTGGTATAATTGGATGGAGCGTTGTGTGCCTGCTTACTCGCCTTACCGCAAACTCGCTCGTGTTAGATAAACTAAAGGCGTACTCCGAATACGTAAAGGTATCAATTTCTGACCTGACTGTAAACCACTCGTTCTTGTACCATTTGCCAGGAACGTCGTTTCCTAAGACGGTGTCATTACGGTAACCGGTTATGTCAAAAACGTTCAATCTCGAAGATCTGGCGTATATTCCAAAACGATTTTTAACTGGGTCCTCCAAGTACTCGTACAAAATTGGCGTCCTTGGAAGTATCATATTGTAAACGTTGTCGTTTTTGTAGCCGTTGCTCAGGACTATTGCGACCAGCATGTAGCTGGCGAGAATCCACCTAATGCCTTTCAGGTTCAACACACAATTAGAAAATGGGTCGCCTTGCTCCAGCAGAATTTTCAAGAATGACACCATATTGCCAAATGTTGCCAATCGTGATAGTGGTTTCCCGTTGTTTGTCACATCCAAGCACGGCAGCACATACGTGACGATTAGAGATAGAAGACCGATAAAGCAGGCGGCACAGATCCATATGTATTTATCATAAACATTTACAAGTTCTGAGAATGGAAACGGCTCCTTTCCCTTACGCCCACATGTAATGAACCGATAGCTCCCGTGCGGATTCTTTTCAGGCGAGAGTAGCGATATTATATGGGTAGACGGGTACGTGGATATCTTCATTTCTAGCTGGACAGACAGCTCTTGACCTAACCGAAAATTGTCGCCAGATTTGGAATATTTGGCCAGTGTTCCATCTGCGTTACAATATGTATGAGCGTCAAGCTTTATGGTATAGTTGCCCATAACGGATTTCAAAATAGACGCGTACGCAAATGAGAGACGATTTTCCTGAGTGTCCAAGCGAATAAGTGTGCGGTGGTCCTTGAGGTTGCAAAATCTCATGTACTTGTGCAGGCCAAGTACTCCCTTAGGCGGCGTGAAAGTTGATGTTGTGTCTGGATACTCCCAAAATAAATCATCATTTCTATTAGTTTCACCTAATTTTGTAATGGATTGAGATGGGAATCGGCTGTAATATTCCAGCGACATGTTTCGCATAATGAAGCATTCCCGTCCAATACATTGGTAGCAAGGCACTAGAAAATTGACATGGGTCATCATTAATTTTCCATTAAGAGTGTTGAAATCGACTGCAGGATATACTGTTACGTGAATGAATATATTGTTGGAATAGAAGGGACCCCGGAGTTTCCAATAATCGTATTTTTCATCGTAGATTACGTGAACGTATCCCTCCATCCACCGGCGAATGTCGTCATTTGTGAAATATGAAGCCGTATTTGGCAGTGTAGCCAGTATGTGATACGTTGGTCCTGAGGATGGCGGTAGGAAGCCGGGATAACCGTCGTAATATATTCTATAAAAGAATGTCCTCGGGAAACGAACGTTTGGATTATTCATGATACTTCCTTTTAGCAACAAATCCAATCGAACCAGTCGCTGCCATGGTTTTGAGAACGACGAGAAATGAAAGTGGTCGAGTCTGACGCAGTGATCGGGCGAGTACAACGCTGACTCGTTGACCAAATAGTTTGAGTGACGGCAACTGGGAAAGCGTTGGTTCATGCAGTCTTCAGGACAAAACAACTTTGAAGCTGATGCCATCAGGTTGTATCCAAATGTGGCTTGATAAGTGGAAAGTGTTGGCAGATTAAATGTATTTACAATGACAGGAAAGGACACTGGTTTGAAATCAACATTGATAAAGTTATTGACGACTATTAAATTGCTTTCTGTAATAAGAGGCTGAAGAAGTTGGTTCAAATTTTCCAGGGAATACGGAGAAGCTATTATAGCACTTAATGTATTTTCGCCCACAGCGGCACATATTAGCAATAGAATTTGGCTTAGGAAAGCCATGTTATTCAGAATTATGAATTTTGTTTCTTGTTCTATCCATTGTCTAGAGTTTAGATTCGTCCAAGCTTTAAAATGAAAGCTATTTTATTATCAACTGAATTCCAAAGTATTCGGCAATAACGCGAAGCTGGATATGGCAGGACCCCACAACGACTTGTGCAAGCTGCCTGACCAAGTAGTTATTTTAATTAATTAGAAAACTGGGAGGAACAAACTGAGCTAGCAGCTAGGATATATTCTGTTTGATTTCGCAACCATTTCAATTCGTTTTATAAGGAGCTCACTTGCAACCCGTACAGATTATCGTTACAGGTAGTAAACCCGTCATATCGCTAAAAAATTGTGACACCTCTTTGTTGAATTAGTTTGATTACACATTTACAATACTGCAAGGATACCGCATATTGCGGTGAATATATGAGTTTGCGTCCATGAATTTATTGTATAAAACTAGATCGGGAAGTAAGTTAAAATATAATTCACGTAAAGTTCTCAAATAAAATCGATGCGATCTGAGTATTATCGTCATCACTTAAGGAGTAACAAAATGTTTATGCTATAACCCAAAAGATTAGAGTAATAGTTCGCATTGGTCTCACGCTCAAATGCGGCCACCCCGTACATAATAGTGATGGGCCTCTGCGTTGTCAAACATTTGCGCCAAATTCTAAAATCCTGTCGCGTTCTGAATCCTTCCGCGCAGCAATTAGCACATTGATCAATGTTATCCTTCCTGGGCCACTTGTATTCTAGCAGCCTTTTGCAAACTTCGTTACTATTTATGGCAAGTGGAATGCATTCATGAGCCATTATAATTATTGCGAAAAGTATGCACACTAATAATAAATAAAATTCGGTGGGCAATGTGCTGATTTCTCTATCTAGAGCAATATTAATGGTTACGGAGATGGCGAAGCCAAAGAACATGAATGTGGCCGCAATATACCTTAGTGGATCTTGAACAATCTGCATATTGTATCGGAGCTGGGTATACCAGTACATCGTGTATGGACAAGGTCGCATTCTGTCCATTCGATTTAAGCAATCGGTGCATATATAGCTTAGTAGCATGACCTGCAGGAATATGTTGCTGATACTTCGGCCGCCTTCGTTTGTTCACCATTGCGAAATGATATATATTGGCAACATGGCATAATATTCCACAAGCACTGTAGGACAAAGGCCCAGTAAAACTTGACGCGGCGGATTTAGTCCTCTCCATATGGACACCGGTGCAATGGCAATTCCCGCGATAAAGAGTACGATGACCACAGCGTTCATTAGTAGTCCATTGAAGTCTACTTCCTGGCCTTGTTTCCGCCATATTTTTCGAATTTCAGAATAAACGGATTGAGTAATCGGCCTTTAAAAATTATTCGAATTTTTTCCCTTTTGGACATGCACAAAAAATGACTGCAAGATAATACTATTCCTCTACCAATCAAGCTTTTGAGTCCAAATACTTTGTCCGTGTTATTTACTTTCGATCGAGGAATACCACGAATCGATCTGTACAACTGAAACAGATGAGGCCAGGTTGTAACGAGCTCATCCACGTGGCATCGTGCTATCACGTCAATTGATAGGATGAACAACATTATGAATGCTAGAAGCACATTGGTAATGATCAGTTAAAACAGTATGGAATGCGAATGAAAAATGTATCCCGCTATAATACACGTTGAGCAGTAGAGTACACTGATGTAGGTGAGAAAGCATAAATAGAATTGGATTGGTCTACTTCTGTACATTGTTATGCATGCTTTGTTCTGCGTGTCAAGCACGACAACGTAAGGATACAGTATGCGTCGATATAGTTGAAAGTTTAACTCCATAGCTTTCCCTGTGAGTGCTGATGTCATTTTGATTTTTATGGTTTTTAACATAAGCAACTTCCAGTGGATGTATGCTCATTCCAAGTATAGAAACTTTCGCGTCATGACAGTTACTACGTGTACATTACTTCACAAGTGCCAAGCTGGTTTCCACTCTCCGTCTGGAGAATAATGAAATGCAACTGACAATCAGGAATAGGAATAGGAAAAAGCACATTAAAAGTAGTTTATTTTAGATCAATGTCAAATATGAAACATTTCACTACATTGTATTAACCATCGATTTGATAAAACTTCCGGAAGCATACTGAAGGCAAAAGTTATTATTGGTAGGACATCAAAGATTATCCGAAGGCTGGTGTTCACGGTATAAAACAACTCAAGTTGCCTGTACATAAATTTTTACTGGAGTAGGCAGAAGTTCATACAGCTACTTTAAATGTGTAGCTGAAAACGCAATTATTGATTGTGGTTGTATGCCTCCAAATTGAATAGCTTCATGTTGAGCATGCAACATATTTCGGTGTATGTACAACATAGTGAATACCTTGATGAGAGCATACTAATAATTACTCATATTCCAATGGATAAATCGCAAAGTATTTTATATGGGTCAGTGGATTTGCGATAATCGATGACCGTTTAGTCATGCACTTATGGGAAAGTCTCCGTCACAAAATGCTATTGGTCCAAACTGCATCACGAAACACACGAACCATGCATGATTCTGATCACTTACAGCAAAGTCAGTTGTGTAGATATTTCTGAGGAGGATACCGGCATTTATGAAATGAATTGGTGAACTAGTTGGAATAATAATTTACGCACAGAAACAACAGTAGTCACCATTCTGAACTGAATATATAATACTCTTGAATGGCCGCTGATAAATTACTGCATGTCTATTTCAGACCAATATATATTTTTTCTCATTCATTTCTATGACTCGCCGAATACGACACTAATTATCCTATTTCAGCCATTGCGAGCTAACAAAAACATCACAAATTCAAGCAACCAACTATCACAATTTGTACTCTTGCAACACAAAATCAAAGTTAACAGCTCATCGTCTGACTAAATGAAAATCCCCTTGATGACCATAGTTCTCACTAACGATGTTGTTGAATTTCCTTAGTCATCACATGGAATTTGTGCTATTACATTTGTTTTCGTATTTGGTTGGAAATTACCGCAGCTAAATATTTTTTTGCAATTGATAACAGATTAAGCTCTTTTATGTTGATTGGGAGTAACTGACGACAACATTAATTACAATGACCTGACAAGCAATATTATTTCTTTCGTCGAAAATACGCCGTTTTTATTAAATGAGTCAGCAGTAATTTATTATATTGTTTACATATACAGTTACTTTTCATTATCCATCTATTTAAGATGAAATTTGCCGTATGGTATTCCAAGGAAATGCTGAAAACATATCAAGGAAGTGCTTCCTCATAACGATTGAAACGAATCATTTGTCTCCGTGGCATTGCTTTCTGTCTTTTAGTTCCTTTTCATACCAAGGAACTGCAGAAATGTATTGCTCAAGTAAATTAATTATTTACTTGAAAATATGAGTAATCCTAATTCATGCGTGTAAACGAGAGCGTCACCCTATGAAAATATCCAACTAATAAGCATTTAATTTAAATTCCCCAATTATTAACTAAATCCCAAGTAAAAACGTGTTGGTGCAAAATTTGGTTTACGCACTGTCTGCAAATAGTGCTGACCACATGACGTACTAGAAACCTCAAACATTCCAGATGCATTGGACATATGAACAAAAAATGCATTAAGCTAATAAAAAAGACTATAAAGCATGTGAAACGTTGGAATATAATTTAGTTACGATCAAGCTGTCCCCACACTTGCACAAAATTAAGGAAACTCAAATACGTAATTATTTTTGTTTTTGTAAAATACAATAGGTGTGAAGACATTTTCACGAGAGGCTAAATCAAACAGGCTAACTCAGAAATTTGCTCCAAACATGCCCGGCTGCCACCGACAAAGAAGTCACGGCTGCACTTGTATGGAATACGATTAATAAAATTGTACTCATTTATTTTTTTAGTAATATTGTTTTTAAACATTCCTGTTTTCCATGGCTTATTAATTACTAGGACGGCAGGTAGCATGCTACCAATCCCGACCAGTTTACTACGTCCAGCCATGCCCTCCGCCTCGTCCATGCCAAGGCAACAATGGCGGCTATCGCCAAAACAATCTCCAGATAAACGCCAACAACCACTCCAGCGTCAACATTTACACCAACAACTATGGCTACAGGCGCTGATTCATTTCATCACGGCAACATGCCAATTCTCCACATCAAATACACTGCACGCTTGCGTACTTAAAATACATTTTCCAGTTTTGACCTTGGGATGTCGGATCCCGATAACACAATTCAGTTTGCACATATTTACATTTTACATTTATGCGTTTGAAATTTATGATTCATAACATTTGGCCATAAAACCAGAAACTATATTTCCGCTTGTATTTATGTACGCTCTGACTTTACAAATTTGTATGAGTTTTGTCTGGATTGCCTAATAAATGTAATATGTAAGAAGCAATGTGTTCTGAAATGAGTGGTGGTGATGATCAATAGCCTCCAACTTTAAGCAGGAAGGCTGGACTCACGCTGCATGCATACAACGTATTTGTTATTATCGACCGCTGTATCCTCATTTTCCATCACATTCATTGCTTTTTGCATGACGGTGTATCCATGTAATTATGGGTCTGCATAAATATAGTGTACAGTGTACTCTATCCATTAGTGACCACATTGTATACAGTTTCCACTATTCTTGTGTAGTCAATAAAAAGTCTAATTTTCTTCAAACAGCGCTATTTCCAAAATCATGCAATTATTTTTCATTACTCACCAGTACACAAAACCACAGCACGGCTCATCATACACCCACGACATTTCATATCCTAATGCTAGCGTCTTTGTTGTCGATGTATGTACTAGGTTCAAGTTCAAGCTTTTCTTTTTTTGCAAAGAATTCACAACATGCATGTTTCCGGTTATGCTTTCAACAAAGGCCCTGTCTAAATGTGTTGGGAATAAAACTCTGATTTTATAAATCAATAAAAGCACAATAGCTACAAATTACTCAAAAAATACGGCTGGAAAACAAATGGGTTTGATCCAACACGCAAATGGCAAGGACACGAAAAACGGTCATTTATCAAAATACCGCGTATTGACATTTTCAGTATGTTAAAAAAATGTTTCCAAGATCGTTTCACGCAAAATGCCAATTAAAAAAATATCCGAGTACCTTGGTTGCGTCAACGTTTTGATTAACTATATTTATATTCCCTATCAACATTGACACTGTCCTTTTTTCGTTCTCCAAGAAACGTATTTTGTTCTGAGATATTGGCAGCCCGTGTTTCAATCAATGGTTCCTTGTCCACAAATTGCTCAAACATTTCTTCAAAGATGAACAACATTGGCAAGATTGACACATCAAAGTGGCCAGCATGGGCAATAGTTATTGTTGTATTGTTTATGGCCATTGGCTGTGTACTTCAAATTGTATGGCACTCTTTCTCTTACGGCAATCGGTTTGGATGGGGTTCTGACACACGGCGTGATTCAGTTCAGCCAGAAAATGGCCCGAGAATTCAGGTACAAGTCGAAAATGTATTTGTGATTTCATCCAAGAACCAAGTTTTTATAGCAGCCAGTTTCAATAATACTGTGATATTTTTTACCTTTCTCCTTCCATTCTCAGGAAAGACGATCAGACGGTTCTTCTGTGCCGTTCTGGTGTACAAGCGTGTGAATTTCTCTTCCAATCTGGAGGTCATTTTCTGTCTCTACGATGCTGTGGCTAGCTACCACGCAAAATATTTACCACTACTTATTAAGCTACAAGAATAAAATAAATAAATGTGAAATACAGTGAAACATATGAGTTAATCCATTTCTGTACACATTGTTGCATTATTTTTACATCGGCATTATTGCTTTTAACGTGTTGAAGGAATGACAAAGCTGCTTACCAAAAGAAAATCATTTGCTTTTCATCTTCATGCAATCCGTTTATCGTTATATCGCGTCTACCTTCCCTTTTGAAATCGGAAACTATTGGTGTCTACGAACAATAAAATTCACCAGAATTCTGGTCAGCAACAATTGAAATGCATCCACAATGAGCATTACTGCAGCGTGCATAGTGATCAATTATCTACAGACAAAAAACAAAAGAGCACAATAAACATTCCCCTGGGAATACATTCCGTTGACGGTGACAGTGGCAGTATTACTTGTTGGCTGATGGGTGGAGTCCATTAAAATATTTGTTGAAAAGGGCTACCTAATAATTATTGGTGCAAGTCTTCTTGACTCCTTGTCCTTTTTATTTTGTGCTGAATACCGACAGTCGCTACAACAAACTTGACTTTTAAGTGACTTTCAATTTGTTGTTTAAATGACTTTATTATTGATCTTGATGATCCCTCAATTGTTGCGTAATGAGTGGCTACAAGCAGGACCTGAGGAAGAGCTCCAAGGTCATGTGGATGAACAGGGTTTATGTGTTTATATTTTATGCGTCATCTATGCAGCACGTGAATTGTTCTAAACCGTAAAGCGAAAATAGTTTTTCGGTACTTTATTGAATAAAGTGATCATATTAATTCAGTTTCAACGTAGTTCCATTTTATGCTCATGAGAGTCTGTTGTGCCTGAAAAATCCTTTACATTTCCAATTTCAATGGTGTGAAGTGAGACAAGTTGAACGACACAAAAATGAATTGTCTGTACAATTTGTTCCTCAGTATTCAGGTAGGTAAAATGCTATGGAATCGATCACCGAAGATTACTTAACTGTACCGTTCAATATTTAGGTGAATTATTTTTGGATTTTCAATGGTGTTGCCAAGGCAGTTTAGTAAATTGAATGGATTGTTAGGACATTTTGTTCGGAATAGTTATGTGATGATTATAAAAACAATCTCAAATACTCAAAAAATTTAATGCATGACGATAAACCGATTGGCGTAATACAAGACGAGGAATCTGTATTTAAGCGTTGTCGCCAATCCTACTGCCAATTTTTCAAAGAACGTGGTCACAGAAAGATGTTCAATTTTATTTTCTTGATGTTGATGACGGACCTAAAAACCGTATATATGGTGTTATGATGCCATTCGTTGAACCATTTTTTATACTTTGAGTGTACCACCGATTCGCAACAATGGCTTTCATTTCATTGACATAGGTATGATGTAAACTCAGAAACGCAGCGATAAATATTACGCTGGCAACACTGTTCATAATTGTAAGGGATGAGTGAACAAATAAAATATTCCCCGATTCCACGTCGTACGCTGGTCACCATATTTGAAATCGATTGCAGATCCCACTAAACATATTTCTGTCAATAAAACGGGTCTAGGCCCTTTACCCGGGAACCATTTATCCCGGGAGGGTCCTTTTGCCCGGGAGCCATTTTGCCCGGGAGCCCTTTTGCCCGGGATACACTTTTCCCTGGAGACAGTTATCCCGGTAGGCCCTTTCCCCGGAGAACATTTATCCCAGGAGATAGATTAAAGAATGAAAGGGTGTGACATAAGAGATACAGTAATTACACAAATATTCTATTTGTTTTTATTTCACTTGACTATAATATTTAAAATTTGTGTACACAATCTAACACATTTAAATTCGTTTTTTCATTTTCTTATAAATCGCTTCTTAAAAATTCTATAACAAATATTTTTTTTGTCCGAGTATATCACATACTATATCACATATTCACAAATATATTTAGTTTTCTCGTATATATTTGGTACATTGTCAATTGATTGTTTTAAAAGTAGTCTAGTTTATCATTGTCTAAAATTATGTTTTATGTAATTATGTAATTTTGCACATGCAAATTTTTCGCATGTGCAAATTTTTTTGAATTCGCAACTTTTTGCACATGCAAATTTTTGCATTCACAACTATTTGCGCATGAGTTATAGGGAAGATTATATATGTAGTGTAAAGCTTTATATGAACTTTATATGATTTTGAAATTAATGGTGTTAGTTTATACGTTTTGAGAATTTTTTATAAATATGATGTGAATACATAATTTTAGACAATGATAAACTAGACTACTTTTAAAACAATCAATTGACAATGTACCAAATATATACGAGAAAACTAAATATATTTGTGAATATGTGATATAGTATGTGATATACTCGGACAAAAAAAAATATTTATTATAGAATTTTTAAGAAGCGATTTATAAGAAAATGAAAAAACGAATTTAAATGTGTTAGATTATGTACACAAATTTTAAATATTATAGTCAAGTGAAATAAAAACAAATAGAATATTTGTGTAATTACTGTATCTCTTATGTCACACCCTTTCATTCTTTAATCTATCTCCCGGGATAAATGTTCTCCGGGGAAAGGGCCTACCGGGATAACTGTCTCCAGGGAAAAGTGTATCCCGGGCAAAAGGGCTCCCGGGCAAAAGGTCTCCCGGGCAAAATGGCTCCCGGGTAAAGGGCCGGTAACGCAATAAAACACATAAACACTTGCACTGTCACTGCTTTACTGCAGGTCCGGCTTCAAAATTTTAATCCACTTCCACTTGAATTGCTGCAATGGTGTAGAGTTCCAAATGGAGTACAAACCTGGTATAAAAATCAATAAACATAAAACATACGATAATTTATAGTTTTGCTGTGTGTATGTATGCTCATTATCACCAGGATACATTGGATGGTTCCTTCCTCAAAAATCAGATTACCTACTTCCCAATCGTAAGCAAAATAAATATTTTTTATACGTATATATATTCTGCAGACACGTAGTTTATTCATTAGAAACTAAAATTAATATTAAAAAACGCAGTAATAAAAATAATAATTAATTATACAAAATTATAACAAGTCAGTCATCACAGTCTATTTACATATTTGGGTAAAAAATATATCAACTCCCCTCCCTTAATATTCTAAACAGCAATCCTAAAATTGAACTGGTTATTCCTGCTGGAGGAATAAGTGAATCCAGATCCACCTCCATTTCTGCTAGGTCCTGCAGCACGTCCACTGCGACCATCAGCGGAAATCTCAATGGCGTCATCGACATCGTCAAAGCTCGCGGGTGGTAGTTGGGGTGGTTGGGCTGGCTGCACGGCTTGTGGGGGACGTTGAGTTGGGGGAGGTGGAGGTGGTGCGGTAGGTGGTGGGGTGTAATCTGGAATGTTCTCAAGTTCCTCATTCTCAATCACAACACTGCTTGGATCGTCAAATGGATCTTCCTCGACTGGCTGGGGTTGAATGGGTTGTTGTGGGGGCTGTTGAGGAGGAAGCTGTTGAGGTGGCTGAGGTTGGGGAATTTGTTGGGGTGGGATAATTTGAGGTGGCTGCTGTGGCTGCTGAACTGGAAGCTGGGGAGGTGATGGAGGCGCTGGGAGAATAGTCACAGGCCTTGGAGGCAGTGTTGGCTGGACCACCTGAATGGGCTGCTGTTGGATAATTTGAGGAGGACGCTGCTGGATGACCTGGATAGGTCTCTGTGGAATCACGTGAACTGGCCTTTGGGGCACTTGAACTCCGATAACTGGACGGTGGCTTCCAAGTGGGGGCAATGCGTGAATTGGATGATGAATTGCGGCAGAAGCGACTGGAAGATGTGCCGGAACTGCGTAGGTATGCGCGTTCACAATTCGGACTGGATCTGGCAATGGAGCAGAGTATCCAGCTTGCCTGTCAACGACGGCGTTGAAACCGTTTTCATCGGCACGGTAAGTTACGGTGCGGAGACTGCCGTCAGGCTCCACTAAACTGTACTGTCCTTGAACAAGCTCTCCAGAGCGGGATTCAGTTTGCCCCTTGATATCTCCAGTGATTTGGTCTTGAACACTGTAGCCAAAGCTGTACTCGGGGTACACGTCCACCACACCGCTGGACACATGGCTGGCCAACGCCAGCAATATTACAACCTGCACACACACAAGAATCACAAATTTAATCAGAGTTCCAGAAAATACTTTCCGACTTAGAATTTCATGTAAAAATACTAAATGGCTTAAAACTTAAACCAACCAACACATATAATATTTTGTCACAAAATCACAAAACAATATTCCTTATGACGTTTACCTTAATTTTCATTGTAATTAAATCACTACCCCACCTCACAGCACGTGACCACTGACCACAAAATTAACGAATTAGCTTTTAATGACTGGTTATAATTCGGATGACGGCACCACCAGCAAGATAAACGAACGACCAAACGACGACTGAGCAAAGTCAATCATGTCCTCTGGGCTCTTATATATAGATTCTTGCTCTTTTTAACATCCAAATCAAAAGAAGAAGGGAAGGCGTCAAGTTAAATGATGCGTCTAATAAAGTACATGGTAAGAGGCGAGAGAGATGGGAAGTACCGATATACCCAGAAAAAAAGTAATTGCTACACATGTCTGCGCCAAACTTGATACATAAATAAATATACACGCACAAAAGCAATAATATATTTTATAGCAGATCTAGTCACCACGCACTAAAAAATGATCTGCTCTACATTTAACGCAGCGTCGTACTATAGAATTATTTAGCGTTGTCACGTAACAGTCACATTGTCAATGCATGCATTCAATATTTATGCGAATATCTGCACCACGTGAATGGCAAAATGTTGTAGGCCTTCATATTATTATCGCAAAGGCTTCTTCTGTTTGGCGTCACTCCTAAGCAGTTGAATGGCTTCACTTTTTTTGTAATCGTTTTGGTATTCTTTAATCCTGTCAAAAAAACATACCCATTATCATCACATGAGCTTACGGGATAAAAAATTGTTGCTAAATGGGTGCATCGTCATCAACGTCATCGTAACCATATCAAAATGTATCAGAGCTTCTTATGACTTTAATGGGTTCCACTAGTATTTAAAATCATTAATCATGAATAAATAAAAAGAATGCATCAAGTTGCCTTTAATTCACTGTGTGGCGTCTTTGATGCACCACCGCCCATATTTTTCTACGCAGATATCCTGAATCCCACGCGCGCCGAAAGTGATGATGGCCCCATGGATCTCTCCTCCTTTTTTCAATAAAGTGGAATCATTATAAATTTTTTTGCTGATAATAATAAACTCAATAAACTCCATTGTTCCTAGTAGGTTAGTTGCCTAGACGTCTAGTAAATTATTTTATAATGGAGATCAAATTGAAAAAAATATAGCTGGGTGATGTGAGCTGCTGGCGTGGTGGCTTTTGGCTTTGTTTTGAGTGCGTTTTGGTGACGATGTTTACCTTCACCACAGCATTTTTGGTGATGATGGTTGCGTGTGAGATGGGTATGGCCTGGGTCAAAATTCTAGCAGATAAACTATCAACTTCCGACGATGCCGTAATTGGAGAGATTTGGGATCGTATGAAGCGTCTGGGCTGGGGCTCAGTGTCAAGAAGTAATCCGGTTTGTAACTGCTAAATATAATGAAATAAATAAATGTCATTTTTATGTTTAATTGGGAATATCATAGGACAGTTTTATTGATTTCCCTTTTTATGTAATAAAAAAGTAGCTTTGTGTTAGACACTGATTGCCTTCCATTGTTCTTTTTGGACAAGTGGACAAGAAACTTGAGCTATTTAGGTAACTATTCAGTTCAGGTAGCTAGTAAAAAAAGTCTCCAGGACAAGGTCAATGAGGCTAGGTGATATGGGGTGGTTGTGATTTATGGAAAAAGGAATGTTATTGTCAATTGTCCAAAAAACCTGCCCATTTATAATGAGTGTAGCCAAGAATAATATATTTTTTATATTTGCATACTCATCTCATCTAGATGTTTTTTATGTAATGATTTTGATGTATATAATTTACTGGCGATGATACTTGCGAATCGTCAGTCTGGAACCATCGTCAAAAAAGATGCTCTGGGCTCAACATGTATGCCCATCAACAAAAACCATTGCATTTAACTAGTCACGTCATTAAATGGACAATATTCAAATAACGAAATGTCTATAATTTTGAAATTCAAATTAATTTCGAGATGCAAATTAACTTCAAAATGGAAATTAATTATTATGAAATACATATTATATTGAAATGCAAATTAATATTGATATGGAATATCGATAAACTATACTTGGTGAAAAATTGAGCTTATGGTCCCAGACTGACATCTTCTACAAGCACACCATTTACCACTTTGTCTGTGATCAGATTACATATCATGTTTTGATATGGAAATGCAATAAAAATAACATCACAAAAGACAAATACAACAACAACAATATCCAACATGACTTGTAATCTATTATCGTCTCCCTTTTTATGGATAAATTTGCCATGATTATTGTCGAACTGCTTTGTATGGTAATCAGAGGGTCAAACGCATTATGATGCAAAATTTGATGGAAATCTGTGCTTCAGTTTTTAACGATTGATTAGTGACAACATTGAACATTTTCATGATAATCTGCAATAAAAACTGCATACCTTAATGAAATGCTCTTTAACCAGTTTCCGTTTCCATGTGTGTTGTAGATAAAAATAAATTCTTACAGCGCCAAATTCATCCAAAGTCACAAATAACCTAGCCCACACCTGACTTCCTCCAAACAAGAAACTTCCTCCCTGACTAATTTAACTGAACTAATCAATCTGGTAATGAGTATCCTCTATTTGCTAACCAAACTAACAAGACGGAATACTGATTGCCTCATTATTTATTGCTCCAATTTTACATCTTCCATTTAAATATTTACGCATACATTATCATAATCGGCTGATATCTATTCAAGACATGATCCAATATCAGTAACCAAAAACAGTCAGGACCAAACCACCTTGCCATTGCCATTGAACATTTTGAAAAATAATGTACCTACGTATCTTATCAGCCATTAAAATAGTTTTAGCTAATCAATTGTCTGAGCTATCATCTTCCAACGCTCGATTCATTGAGTGACGAAAACTTGTCTTCGGAAAAAAAAATAACAAAAAATTGTCTTGACTCGCACTAGTTTTTTGCCTGGTAAAGTATCAAGCCAGCAGTCCAAAAGTTAACGGTACATTTTTTTCCATTCCATATCATTGACAGATGGGAATGCCGCGTTACACGATAACTGCATTAAGATGTCAAGTCATTTGAAACATTTACAGTTACAAGCACAATTTTTTACGGATCAGTTCACACTATTTTGGGTACTTCTAATCTGGAATGCGTGAAACAGGAAAAACACATCGTCAATCAAAACTATCATCATGACCTTCAACATGAGACTTCTCGTCTTTTCTTCAAATGCATCTTGAATGCAAGCAGGATCAAAGATCAGCAAACAAAGCGGCGATAAATTTGAACTGATAGTCTCTTAAAAGGTGTCATTAGCTCTCTATTGTCGGTATTCAAAAAAACGTCGCAATAAAATGCGATAAGATGTAAGAAGCTAAATTTTAGCGCTAGCGTTCATATGTAGTGGTTTAACTTACAGTCATATGATGACTCCACCCTTGAACCAACTGTTATCGTCGCCGCCACTATGCATTTTGTGAAGAATATTTACGATGATCTTTTGTTATGCTTGCTGGACAATATGTACCAGCATTGTTTATTGCTAATTCATTCATTGAATCGTTGCCGTTAATTTCCGTTTTCTATCAAATGTCAATGAAAAAAGAAGTGCGGGACATACTGACCAGTGGATCATTAACTATTTGAAAATAATACAATTTTGTCACCTAAAAATGTACATAATATGCTGAGCTTATAGTATTGGATCAAAAGCAGCCATGAATAAAGACTAGTAGCCGTATATTTTACGCATTCATATGATGATTAGTAGCACAAGTTTTTCATATTTGAGATGTTGCTTCTGCGTATCATGCTTGACGTTAGGGCCACGTCATTTGTTTGTTTGTTCGTATTATGAATTACCTAATCGATTATTATTCAGTAGTAATGACCATACCATTCATGAATGAGATTGTACGGCGATTTTTTTTCCTTACGACTTGCTCGTGTCGTATATTTTGCTATCATTTCAAAACACTCGGCATTTATCTCTAGATTATTTTGGACTGGTTTGTAGGCTTGTCAGTGAAGCGTCTTAAACGACACGGTTTATGTAGGTAATCACACATATTTTATGAATCACTGAATAAAGTGAATAACTAATTCGGTGGAGCATGTGAGTCTAACGATGATATCCTGCTGCGAAATAAGCTTACATTTATTATCATTACACTTTTCTGAGTTATATCATAGATATTATCAATGGATAATACATGAAGTTGTTGGGTACAGAATCCACGGCAGGGTCGATAAACTTTTCTTTTCCTAAAGTCGCAGCTGACAATGAATTGAAATGCTACATTCCAAGCTCAGTTTGCAAGATAATTACGTGTTTGTGCAAAGATTTTTAGCGTGATATGTTTAACTTGGTGTAAGTATATCCCAGCTGCTATAATAATACCGAATATTCATGACAATGTCTAACAGCCATCTTAAAATGTTTTTTACACTTGCGTATTTATGTCATGTGCACTTGTTCAGTCACCTAAATTGAAAGTAAAAGCAACGATAACATTAAGTAATATCTCAACTTGTCGTTGTCCTGTCATGTTCCGTGTCCTAATTGAATTGATCGTCCCATAGACTTATTTGAATCTGATCTCAGCCGCATTTAAAAAACATTTCACGACTTAATGTGCTACATACTTTATTATGGCATATTACATCAAATTGGATCAAAATGGAAAGGGTAACTTGCAGTGTTAAAGCAATTCACTAAAATCGCTATCCCAATTTCATTGGCAATAAAATTTACCAGTAATCAGATAATAAAAACTCATGTTTTTTTTCTTTACTCTTTAAAATCTGTCGACTTGACGATTATGTGAAACAATGAATTTAGGATCGGGTACAAATTATTTACTGAAGTATTAATTGACTTAGGTAAACAATAAGTCATGACAGACGAGTACGTTGACTGCATATTGCTGCGTGAGTTATCAACTTACTGATACATGTACATTGCTTTTACAGCCATAATTCGAGCATGTATTCAATTAATTTAAAGATATAGCCAGAATAATGAAAGCATTGAAATAAATAAATTATGACTACCTATTAATGCGTGGCAGATAATGTCAACGTGCTGCACATTGTGAAGAACGCTTGTGCTGGCTGTGAAAACAAGGAGGATGCGATGCTGATGTTGGTATCGTCTAGCTCTGCCTGACGACATTGATCTTGATTTTTTACATGCTTTTTTGCATGAATTGGTACATAATATCAGGACTGGTTGTGGTGAAGTGTTACAGCGTGCACATGAAAATTCCAACTGCATGTATGAATGGCATAGATAAAATAAAGTACGACACTTTCTGTATAAACTGTGAATCGTACCTATTCATTTTGTTAACTGGAGTTCACTGCTCATCTTTTCTGTCATGTCAAATTAATATGGTACGTTTAGTGGAGAGGCTAATGCGAACATCGTACAAAGCGTTTTGTTGATTTTGTGCTGTTATGGTGCAAACGACAACAACGTAGATCCATTTGTTATTGAAAATTGAAGAATATGTTGTAATGCATAATATATGTAACCGTCATTCATCAACTTAAATTAATGGTGCAAAGGATGGTCTAGAAGTGTGTTCCGTTGACAACATTTTAAGTACAATATTCTTGACTGTGACATTGTTCGTGTTCTGACAACCAATTAGACATTTGTGTATGCAAAAAAAATCAGGTGTCATAATTTATTTGAATAGAATTGTCACAGAATATTCAATCTCGTGACATTCAATGTCTTCAAAATGCCAAAATTGACAATCTGAGTGGCTTGACTGTTCTAGCATTTTTTTGATGAGTATAATTTATTCGGCATCCAAACAAAGAAAATTCATCACGCCATAATTAATTGCTCCAATTTCACCTTTTCCATTTGTTCGTTTACGCATTTGTTATAATATTTAATACACATTGGTATACATGATTGTTTCATTATGCAACACTGCAAATAGTGCTGACTACCCCGCATTGTCATTAGAATTAAGCAATTTAGAATAATTTACCAACTTAGCTAATCAGTCACTGAAATGGTTTTGTGTAATCATATCGCTGAACTCTCATCAGAAAAGTATGGCCTTGCTGAAAACTGAACACAAATGTTAGCAAAAAGTGAAATAAAAACAAAAACAAACTTGTCATCGATTTACTTTTTGTTTTGTTTACGTATCAACAAATAGAAAGCGGTAAATTTTATATATATGGCGCCTGTGAGGAATGCACCAAAACGTTGTTAAGATACCAATTCATATGACGTATTTACATCAAGTTTGGTTTCTATTCTTTAAATATGTTTTCAATATTTTCAACATTTCAAACTGGAAACGCATCTTAGGGAAAACGTATGATCCATCAAAGTTATTACAATCACCTTGAAGCTGCTTCTCTCTTACTATGGCGTATAAGGCAGAACCAAGGTCAAAGATCATGACGCAAAGCCACTATCAAAGATGATCTGAAAGCCACTTTAAATGCATCATTATTTGCACATTGTCGGTGTTCAGTACAAAATAGTATGTGAGAAAAAATCTATCATCAACAAAAAACTGTATTTACCGTTAATATTATTAGGTAGCCTTTTGGTGTAAAATATTATGATGAACTCCACCCTTGAACCATAAAACGCTCCACTATCACCATCACATTTGTGGATTTTTGAAGAAGTTTGTTTGTGTTGCTGCCTGGAAACCATGTATATTTTATTACCTAACTTTTTTACCCAATAAACTAAACTGATCCTTTTCTCAGATGCATTTAAAAAGACGGTATAGAAATGACCGTCTAGGAACACGGGTGATTTATGTGTACATTGTAATGGTTCAAAATTGGTTGAAAATGGTAACGATGTTGTTTGTTCAAAACAATTACTCGTTCTGTCAATATTATCATTAAAAGCAGCACAAGTGGCTTGATAAAATAATTTTGGTTTTCATGACAGTAATATTTTCAAGTGCATCGACACATTTATAGGTACCCAACGGAGACATTTAGGTTCCAACGCGATAATTAAAAAAAGTTAGAGCGTTTGATAATAATGTGAGATTTTTTTAATTCGTTCACATCATTATAGAACCTGCAATCATTTCGATTAAATTCTCAAATTTTCTGAGTAAATTGAAAATTATGAACTATAATTGATTTATGTGATAATGAAATGCAAACGGCTTTTATGTATCAGGTATCATTTATTGAATTATCCAATGTGTGGCGGTAATAATAATTAATATTCAATGGCAGTACGCAGACCGGATGTTCACCAGCGGACATACAATATTGGTCATAAATTTCTAGTTGGCTTGTTGCTGCTGCAGGTATTGCGCTTAATTGATTACCTGTCACAACAGGTACATGATTTTACTCATAATAATAATGGAATCACAACAGGGCACTGACTGAAAGTGATAATCTATATGGTTATCAGTTTGTCAAGATTGAAACTGTAAAAATGAGGAGTGGTGCGACGTTGCCGCGGTGGTTTGGTTGGTCGACCACATGAATTGATCTTGATATTTTTGAATAGGAAATAATATAAATATTTGATGCTATGAGAATCGCCTGTGGGTGATGGGTTAGGTTAATGGAAGAAAATTTTTTGAGACACGTCAAAGATTTGTAGATTTGATCACTTTTGTTATGATTTTAATTTCTTGTTCTGTCCAAATTTATTTTGTCGGTTGACATTATTTCTGCGCATCTTCCTTGAGATAGCAAATATATCTGATAGAATATGTGGCATGGTGAATGAATACACCAGATACTTTTGTATGATTTTGCTCATCATCCGCAAATAGAATATTCATTTTCTGTCAAGAACGTGTCTTCAGAAAAAAAATAGATCTGCAAAAAAAATTGTATTGACTGTTTTTAACATTCTGTCTGCTCAGCCATCACGCAAACCATCCAAAACTAAGCGGTACATATTTTTACAGTCCATATACTTGACAGAAGGGGATGTTGCGCGACACGAAAACTACATTAAGATGTCAAGTCACATGAAATATTTATCTTTACAAGCACTATTTTATGCAGTTAAGTCCATACTATTTTGGGTACTTCTAATCTGGTATGCGTGAAACAAGAAGTAGACACCGTCAATCAAAACCATCATCATGACCTTCAGGCGATTGTTTCCCACCAATGCATCTTTTGTGCATCCAAGATCAAAGATCAGCAAACAAAGACGCGATAAATTTGACCTGCTAGTCTCTTAAAAGGTGTCATTAGTAGCCAATTGTCGGTATTCAGTATATAATGTTCTCAGAAAAATTAAATGAACGTAGAAAATGTTCAATTTTACCGTTAGCGCTATCAGGTAGTCTCGTAGCATAAAATATTATGATGGACTCCACCCTTGAACTAGGTACCATTACGATGTCACCGTAAGCAATGTGTATTTTATCAGGATTATTTACGATGCTTTTTTGTATGCTTACTCATATGCAGCAGTATTATTAAATGTAAATTAATTCATTGATATATTAAGGATGAAAAGATTGCTTGCGGCCGCAATTATTTCCGTTTTTATCAAAACGTTGATGTAACGAGAAGACCAGAAACAAATTCATATGCATTCAATTAATGCTGTCGGTAGCAAATCATTTCGCCGCTTTCGCAATTAAATGCAATGCTAAACGCTATATAGGATGCGCTATATAATTGTTGTAAATAACGTGTGTATGCGACAGAATTAGCTGTGAACGTACAAATCTTATGGCGCTTACTGTCACATTTTTATCATTGGAGATGCTACTATTGCTAATCATGTGCGTAGTGACCGCATTGTGTTTTGTTTGCTTGATTTACATCGGGTTCTACCAAATGGGATATTCAGCAGCAATAACGATGTAATTCGTGAATGGAATTCATGCATTATGCATTTATCATCACTGCATTTTCGGGTCATATTTAGCTATCATTTAAAGTGACACATGATATTTATACAAATTATTGTTGATTACGCAAAATTGTAAGTAACACGTTTATAAACACATTTGCGGCTTACGTTCGACATATCTTAAGATTCATTGAATAAAAAGTATGATTAATTTGCGTAAATAAGTGATCACTACGACGATATCCTGCTGAGAAATAATCTGCTATTTTTTCATGCTGCATTAATGAGATGTGTGTACCGAAGAGATTATGAATGGATTAGGAATGGAGTCACTGGGTACAAAATGCATGGAAGCGTCGATATACTTTTCCTTTGCAACATAAACAGCATACAACGAATTACAATGATAGAATGCAAGCCTTGTTTGTGAGATCATAACAATGTATGTGGATACAATTTGAGAGTAGTACGCCTTACTCGCCAGTAGTATCTCCAAGCAGTCACAATGCGACAGAGAATTTATGACTACGTTTACAACCCTACTTAAAGTCGCATTACACTTATGTGAATTAACACCGTCACTGTGCACTTGCTAAGTCACCAAAACTGAAAGTAAAAGTAAAGATTACATTTAAGCAATAACTCCACCTGTCGTTATTATGCCATGTTCCGTCTCCTAATTGAATTGATTGTGCCATAAACGTGTTTGAATCTGATCTCAGCAGCAAGCCGGTGACGAGTTGATGTGCTAAATGCTTTTTAGTGACATCAATATTAAAAATTGGACCAAAATGGAAAGGGTAACTTGCGATGTTAAAACAATTCACAATATTCGCTATTCTAATTCCGCCTGCAATAAAAGCCGCCACTAATAAGATAATAAAAACTCATTTGCATTTCTTTAATCTTTAAAATCTGTCAGCTTGATGATTATGTGAAATAATGAATTTAGGCTCAAGCATATCATTGTTACTGAATTATTGATTTAAATGTACATTAAACAAACGTACCCTAGAAAAATTAACTACGCATTATAATACGAGAAGGCAAGTTACTGCTGTAGGTAGTATTTACAGCCAATTGATTTTACAGTCATAACTGCAAGCGTGTTTGCAATTAGTGTAATAATATACTGGTAGTTAGAGCAAGGGACTCATTGAAAGTAATAAATTATGACTACCTATGCATGCTTGGGAGAGAACGGCAGTCTGCTTCACATTGTGATGGCTGTGAAAACAAGGAGGATGCGATGATGGTGCTTAGTAATCTGCAAGCTCTGCCACACGGCAGTGATCTTGATTTTTTTAAATGTTGTTTTTTTGCTTGAATATGTACATAATATATGAAATGACTTGGGCAAAGACTTTTTAGACTGCAAATGGAATTTCCTTTTGCATGAATGAATGACATAAGAGAAACAAGATACAACAAGCACTCAATAAACTGTGTTTTGTATGGAATTCGTTTTGTCATTTGAGGTTTGTTTCCTCACCTTATATGACAAATCTAATAAATGTGGTGTATTTGGTAGAGCAGCCAATCATGAGAATATGGTAAATAAATGCGAATCCTAACTGTATGATTTTATGATGCAAACGAAATCACGCCGACATGGTTTGAATTACTTATTAAACACTGAAGATGATTTAACATTATTATATGCCAAACGAATTCATCTGCATATATTAGCGCTGCAAAAGAAGCGTTGCCGAGGTTAGACGACGTGACCGTATGTGTTTTGATCATCAATTAAAGATTTGTGGGTACCGAAAAATACGCACCATATTATATTGCAATAGAGTTGTCGCAGACGATTTGAATTCGTGACACTCAACGCCTCAAACATGCCAAACTTTATAATCGTAATCAGCGCACAAACTGAGTTATTAGCGTTTTGTCAACAATCATAAAAAATCAAATTCTACATATTGGTCATCATCTCACCCATATTTATGTAGCGCACGTGCCATGTTGCCCTGTGACAATAATGTTAATACATAATTCATACTGAATCATAATTTATTGAATACAACCACATTACAACAGTATATACGTGATAAGAAAGTCAATGACATTTAATTCCAAATAGTCCAATACGCTCCAAGTCTCATGTATCCATTTGAACCGCAGTATGACAATTGTATACATGAAGGCATGTCAATGATTCAAACTCAATCCATTCCTCACAGAACTGATCCAGGATTCACTTAATTTCAGTTAATATTAATTCCAATAATATAAAAGAACGTAATCAAGCTGACTTCCTCCAAAACTCCGTCCTGAATAAATTTAGTGTCCTCGTCATTTTTCTATTGAGAATTCTCTACTTGGCGTACTTATACCAACAAAGACAGAATAATGATCGTATCAGTACTCACAAAATCAGTTTTGCATATTCAATTTAGACATTTAGGCATTTGATGTAATCGACCGGTAAGAATCCAGTTCATGATACAGCTCCCTAAACAGTTACCACCAAACTACCTTGGCATTGCCATTGAACATTTTAAAGTAATATATCTACTTATCGAATCATTCATTAAAATGATTTTGGCTAATGAATTCTGTGAACTACCATCAATCAATTATGTTTTTGTTGGAAACTGGACGCAATTGTTAGCAAATAATTCATTCAGAAAAGCTAACAAACAAACTTGTCACGGATTAACTTGTTGCTTGTTACCTGTCACCAAAATAGTGCAAAAGATAACGGTACAATTTTTTCATTTTGCAGCACCATTTTCGTGGCTCCAGGGAAAAAAGGTTGACACGAAAACTGAATTAAAATGTCAGATTATTTATTTGAAATATGCACAGCAATATTAGTTCTCTTTCATTAAATAAATTCACGCAATTTTCGGCGTTTCAAACAGGTAGCAAAGCTTATGTCAAAAACAACTTCTATCTAAGTTATTAGCATGACCTCGAAGCATCTCCTTTTTTATTTAAGCGCCTCAGGTATACACAGTCTAGATCAAAGATCAATAAACAATGCGCAATGCCACGATAAAATACGAGCTGGTAGCCACTATAAATGCATTATTATTAGCACATTGTCGACGTTTTGTTCAAAATGGAATGGCAACAAATGCGGATGAGCGGCGAACAAAAAAAAACTGCAATTTATTGTTAATATTATTAGATATCCGCTTGGCATATAATATTGTGATGAACTCCACCCTAAGCACTAAAGAGCATCACATTGTCGCCATCACCATTCAGGATTTTCTGAAGAATATTTATTATGGTTCTTCTTCCATATCTTTGCCATGCCACTAGCTAGTAGAGCAGCATTAGAGTTATTTGATGTAAATTAACATGTTTAATATTAGAGATAAGAAGGTGATAAGATTGGATGAAGATAGTCCATAGTCCCTATGTAATATCAAGTAACATTTCATTTATGCCAAATTTACAATTAACCAAGGTAGTCCTAATAATAATTTGCACAAGTCTCAATAGTCAATACATGACGCCAAGTGCATTGCCAATTAAATCTGTAGATTCTGGAAGTTAATTGAATAAAAATGTTACCATCCGCGATACATGTCATAATGAGATGGAATTGCCTATTAGGTATTATTTATTAATATTCAAAGGCATCATGCAGACCGGATGTTGACCAGCAGACAAACAGGAGGAGTCGTAAATTACGAGCTGGCTCGTTGCTGCTGCAGGTAGTGCACATAATTGCTGATCAGTCACAACAAGGTGTATGATATCAATTATAATAATAATGAAATCACAGCAAGTGATAGAACGAAACTGATAATCTATATGGCTACCAGTTTGTCAAGATTGAAGCCGTAAAAATGAGGAGTGGTGCGGTGTTGCTCGTTTGTTTGCTCGACAACGTGATATTGATCTTGATTTTTTTAATAGGTACACAATAAATATTCTTGGTGGTGAGCTGGATTCTTTGAAGAAGAAAATTGTGAGTCGCAACGGATTTGTAGATTTGTTTGTGCCTTTGTTATGACTTGAAATTGCTGTACTCGGCACGGAATTTATTTTGTCACTTGAGATTAATTCTGCCCATCTTCATTGTTATGACAAATAACTCTGATAAAATTTGGGTGACATGGTCAGTGGACATTACATAAACGCATTTATGACTTCATGCCATTATAATGCAAAGAAGCAACCTGCTGTGAACTGCTCTGATTCTTCAATATGTTATGTAAGCAATCACGATTGTATGATATCAGTCGCATCCATTGAAGACCATTCTGAAAAAATGGCCCATATTTCAGTAATAATGACCCATGTTACAATATAAACACATTATGTTTGAACAAGGACATATGACATGAATACACCAAAATGAGAAATATTTATGACACCGTGCCGGACTCGTTCGCCATTGTTGTGAGCAAACATTTGCATATGTTTTTACAATGTAGAACTTCACCAATTTCTGAAACGGAAATGCATATACTTGTCTTCTCAGCTTGCATGACAAGCTGTCGTTAATGCCACTGGAACATACATGTTTCCGTTTACAAATGTCGTACTCATTTAGCATTTAATATTTTGTCAAAATAAATTTCTTACATCCCAATGACGCCACGTCTCTATTTTGACTTAGGACCAAATGTCGCCCTGGAAAATTTGACTTAACTAATCAGTCTGGTATTCACCATCCTCCATTTGCTAACTCGCTTGCCATAACAGAATACTAATGTTGTTACATCTGGATTATTTATTTGACAAATTCATACCATTCATTTACACACTAAAGAATTCATTATCATAATTAGATGATATCTATTCAAAGTGAGATCTAGCAGGAAACCAAGTCACCTTGTCATCTCCGTCGTACGTTAATACATAATGTATCTACGTATCCAATCAGTAGATATTGTTTGAATAGTTTTAGGTAACCGATCTTCTGATGTGTGCTGTGTCGTAACTCATTTATTCCACACACAAAATTTAGAAAAATGTACCAGATTGGGATTGTGTTTGGATATTGGTGAGGCTCGGCGCCGTTTGCCACGAAAGTCAAAATGCAACGGCATTTCTTGGCTTGTGACCACTGGTCACTGACTGTCAACAGAAGACAGGACTACACGAAAACTGAATTAAAACGTCACATCATGTCAAGAACAGAACGCACTTCAGGATTTATTTTAGATTTGTTGACTGCTATAACATGGAATACATGACACAGGAAAAACACACCATCAATCAAAGCTATCATCATGACCTTGAAGTCCCTCCTCAGGTTATTTTCATAGTATTTTATTTACATCACACTTTTGGAATCACCAAGATCAACGCAAAGTTGAACTGAATGTCATGTCTATTATTTGTCATTTGTCGGTATTCAGCACAAATGGCTTATCACAACAAAATTCAGTACGCATAAAAAAATATACACTTCACCGTTATTATTAGGTAGCATTCTACAATAAACATTTCGATGGACTCCACCCTTCAGTCCACCACTGCCACTGTCTGTCAACATGAACATAATGCATTCCGAAAAGCATATTTATTGTCGTCTTTTGTTCTTGTTTTGTAAACCACTGGGCACTAGAATCACTGCGGTAGTGTTCATTGTCGATGCACTTCGATTGTACGTGATTAGAATTCTTGAATGAAAAGAGTGTACCTTATTGTTTAGTCGCCGCAATAATTTCCGTTTTTGAAAGGGAAGGTAGATGGGATGTTATGATGAGTGGTTTGAATGAAGATCAAAAGCCAGAGGCCTGTCTTGCTTCAAGCAGCTTTTAATATTTTGTGTGACGTTAACGACGATAATGCCATTTAAGGAATGCAAATAATAATAATGATGTTATCAAAAGCGGTTCTGAAATCGTGATTATAGATGACAACCTTAAGCCTCTGGCGTTTGTCGCTTCATCAAAAATGCTACTGCTTCTGCTGCAATGCCTATTCTGCGAAATTGGATTTGCTTCTCATTTTATTTGTTTGTGTTTTTGAGCGACTTGAATGGCGTAACGGATAAAGTACAGTTTACACTGATACCATTATAGTAAACCGAAAATAAGTAGCGGCGTGCGCATGGTGCAATTTTAAGCTGTCATTTGAACAAGTAAATCGTGACGCCAAACTAATTGCTGCTGATGTTTACATAACGGCTGCTACGCACAAGCACGCGAATGAGTTTTGGTGATTAATGGACCAGCTTAAAACGGTTAGCATAAATTATAATATGAAATTATTAACAAGATTGATGTTAAGTTGATGGCTTGGGTCTCTTGCTGAGAAACAATCAAGCAATCACATAGTTTTATGACCACCTGATTCTGAGCTTCTGTTAGGAACAATTTTATGAATGGATAGAGAAATGCATAAACCTCAAAACTATCAATGTTTGCATAAAATAATATTTTCGACGCGTAATAAGTTAAGTAAATAAAATCAGATAGCCATTTACCATAAATCATTTTCCCGACACTGATTACGTAACATAGACATTCCTTTCAAGTGTAAATTCCATACCTAAATATGTGAGGACAGTGACCTGCACAGATTTTTGCGAGCTTCGATCATCAATCTCGCACAACAAATACAAAACTATAAATACCCAATGAGTCACGATTAGGTGTTTGTGGGATGTGTTTTGTAAGTTGAAATTGAAAGTAAAACTGTCACCGAGCAATATTACGATAAATCAGTGGATTGATATGAATTGGTAGCTTTCATTCTCGTTGTTATACGTCACGTTCATATCTGATCACAGTTATTAATTGCAACATCAAAATGTCTGAATCTGATCTAATTTTTTTACATTGCACTTGTCAGAGTAAATATCTATAAAACGGATTGATGATTTGTTTTCAACTGTAAAACATATTGTACACAAATTGGGATCAAAATGGAAAGGGGAGCTTGAAAGTGATTTTATTTACGTCTTAAAACAAGCAAAATCGTGTAACATGTATACATTTCACAAGGAGTGATGAATTTGAATACACATTTCTGAGAATGTTCGGATAATGGAGAAGTAACATGATAATTTCGCAGTTACATTTTGCTCTCATATCAAAATTTCTGCACACCAAGCCAAAATGCACAGCCATTTGGGCTCACTTTGCCGTGTTTACTTCCACGAATGAAAAATATACATACCTAAGTTAATGAATGATGATTTTGACATGATTTAATTACCTGCTGCCTCCCAACTGCTGTAGGTTATTCACTTAATTTCCTCTACAACCAACAACAAGACCAGCAACACCAGCTTGATTTCGATTACACGGATAATTACCATCACGCAATATAAATCAATATTCTTGCTGAACCAGAAATGCAGATCTGGTTTCTATGCTCACTGCAAGCAACCTAAAATGTTGCGTATTTACATAAGGAGTGGTTTGACTGCTGTACCCGAACGGCATTGATCTTGAGATTTTTTACTTGCCTGAATACGCATCGCAGTGATAATGACAATGATGGCAAGGAAGGTGTGTGCGCTGTGAGCCTTTTTGTTGTCATAGCGACGGCTCCTTGTACACATTACGGTACCATCACCATCATCATCCAATAACAGTTTTCAGTCAGGAGTAATAATGAGGGTAAGGGGTACAATTATCGCGGATGAAATTATATGAGGACGTATGAAATCAAATGACATAAGTGTGACTAGAATCGCATCTCAAGAATAAAAGGCGATACTTCCGGCTTTTTGAAAATCATATAATAAACCGTGGCAGGAGTGGCTTCAATTTTAAGGTAACGATTTCACTTGATTTCCTCAAAATGCCACTGCATTTACTTCACTTTCTGTTGTGAAAGATGGCATTTAGTGCAATTTTTGTTTCCCCGTTTTGAGAGGAATTTCGATGGCGTAACGAATAAGCAAGTATGTATTTCAGTGATAGCGGCGTTTGCGTGGTTCAATGCAAACTGTCAATTTAAGTAGCAAATCGTGAGCTTAAACTAATTCTTACGGATTGTTGCATAATTGTTGCTACGCATAAACATGAGCAGAAGCGGATTGAATGATTAATGAAAACGTTTTTACGATTACATTGCATTGAATAGCTATCCTGCTGCGATGAATGCTAACAATCATTGTCTTTATGAGCACTCCTTTCTCAGTTTATGAATGGTTGAGGTTTTATGATTGTAGATAAAAATGCGTAATATTTGGGCTCATGTCGTTATGAAACTACATTGTCGGCGTTGCTGGGTGCATCAAAACTACGGAATCATAAATGACCAGACTAACTGGATGTGTAACGACAAGATCTTCCAAGTATAAATTTCAAGCTTAGTACGCACGAGTGCAGCGATCTGTAAAGTAAATGATACGTATGGTCTGCCAAACAACACACACTGATCGTAAGTGCCAAATCACTCACCATTTTGTGCTGCTTTGATACCTTGTTAGATGAATTTCAAACTAAAATTTGTCACACTTTGCTTTCAACGTTGTTATTATCCGACGACAATATTCATAAGGGAGCCATATCGGCAATCAGAGTGTAATCCAAAATATGTGTATGCATGCATTTTACCATACATGATCTGTGAACCAGACGCAGTTTACACTTTGCTTAAAGTGCACTGATTATTGAATGCAATATTCATAAAGGATAAATACTTTCATTGATATGGTGATCCAGAATGTTTTTGTGTACCATAATTTATGTATCATCGTCCAAATAAAACGTCCTTTACGAATAATTTAATTCAATCGATTAGCAGCTTCCAGAATTAATGATACATGTGAAGCAGCAACAGGCACGCGAGATGCCAAATGCCAATTAACACAGGTTTGATGGTCATCACCACATGCTAACCATATGCAATTTTTCTAACTTCCCACATCGTAAAATGTTCATGTCTGATGTTAAAGAATTATGACTTCATGATTTAATTACCAGGTTGCTACCAACTGCAGCACCTAATGTACTTAATTTCCTTTACCACCAACAGCACCAGCATCACAAGCTGAATGGTTAGCATGACGCCAATAAAATCAATGTGCTTGTTTTTCTATTACTGCAGGCCCGGTTTTCATTTTCAATAATCTGCCTAAACTAATAAAACATGACTATCAAACATTAAGAGTGGTCTACCAGTATTCGTCGGTCGAATTACATTGCTCTTGAGATATATATATTTTTCGTGAATACATCAAGCAGTGATGTGATAATGACAACGATGACAACAAAGGCGTGTGTCATGTGCACATTGTCATTGCGACGGCTCCTTGCACGCATTGCAGTGCCATCACCAGCAAATGATGGTGTTCAATCGGAAGACGAGCATATTGGGTTATGAGCACACTAATCCGCGGATAAAACAATAGGACCAGGCAGTTACAATAACGAGCCTTCAGGATATGCATTTAATTAGGTGCACATTATTCTAGTCCAGAAATGAAATAGAATGCGGCCCGTTTTGCTAAATAAAGCATATGAAGACGAACTTGTGTCATTTGCGCTAGCGCCGTCTTCCTACAATATTATTTGCGATAATTGTACATTTAGTTCTCATTGTTCGTGTACACACACAACACCTTCAGCTGATGATGATGCCACCATGAGGATGCATTCAAGGAGCTGTCGCTACGACAATAAAAGGGTGAACAGGGCACACGCCTTTGTTGCCATCATTGTCATTATCACTGAAGTAACATATTCAGCCAAATAAATAAAATATCTCAAGATCAATGTCGTTCGGGTATGCACATACGCATATGCAGCAGTCAAACCACTCTTCGTGTTTTTAATTCATCGTTCATGATATATAGCGTCTTACAATGGAGACCAGATCTGCATTTCTGGCGAGAGAGGTACAAATGGTTTTATTACAGCGATGCTGATTATTACTTTAATTGAAAACATGCTGCTGGTGATGTTGGTTGTAGAGGAAATTAAGTGCATTCCCTGCAGCACTTGGCAGCTAACTGGTAATTAAATCATGTCCCGGTCATCATCACTCATTAACATGAGGAATGAATATATCACAGTCGTGGAAGCACAACAACCGCATATGCTACCGCTGATAAAGCCTTTGTTAATTAGCATATAACATATCGCATGATGCAGCCATGCTTGCCATTAGTTCTGGAACAAAGTAATCGATTGAATTAAATTATTCCTAAAGGAAGAATTATTTTGACCATGATGGCGTACGGTGCGTCACAATATTTCTGGATCACTATATCATGGGTTATATGCATTCCATGTAAATGTATCGTTAAGGTGCCTCCCTTTCAAATTTCAACGCACATTCCATTAGAATGACGCCATCCCTATTTACTCGCCGTGAAAATACTTTCAATTGCATCTTACAAGATGAGCATCAAGTCGTGAATCATTTTTGATATTTAAAGTTTGTATTTGTTGACCAAACGTCTGATGTGCTGCAAGCTACACAGGTCATTGTAGTTGTAATTTCCACTTGCAAATATTTTAACGTTTTGCGTAAGGAGTAAACCATTTGATGTATGATTCTCTAGTTTATATAAACGTCTTATCAATAAAGCCGATAATAATATTTTTGTGTCAACATGAACTGAAACCGTATGCATCATTAAATCCATTCATAATACCTAAGCCATTCACAAGCTGAAATGTGAGTGCTGAAAAAGTCAATGATCATATGATTGAATCGCAGCAGGATATCCATTCAGAAAAAAGTAACAGCAACATTTTACTCTTGTAAAATGATTGCGTATTATAGGGAGGTAAACGCTTGTCCACTAATCACTTAAGCCGAAGCGCGTGCTTATGCGTGGCAACAATTACATAACAATCTGCAAGAATTAGTTTAGCGTCACGATTTACTGGCAGAAATGACAGCGTAAATTGCACTACTCACACGCCGCTACTTACAAACAGCTTTGAATAATCGCATCAGTAAAATGCTACTTTATCCGTTACGCCATCCAAATCGCTCAGCAAAACAAACAAATAAAATTTGAAGCCAAGTACATCTATCATCGCAGGTAATGCGGCAGGTAACTCACGATTTGGTAGTCATTTGGTATATTGTGAGATGAAATTGAAAGTACAATTTTGTCACCGAACAAACACGAAATGACATCGATCTGGTAGAATGCATTAATGACATTCACTGTCACTGTTCCATGTCATGTGTTTTGCTCATTTATTGATTATGAATCAAGAATGCCTGCATCTGATCTGTGCTTTTTTAGTTTGGTCTAATTTTGAATCCATAAAGTGGTCGCACGATTTATTTTCGACTCTGAAATAACTACGCTTAAATAAATGTGAGCGCATTTAAAAAGATGGCAGTTTAATAATTAGTACTTAACGGACAAATGGTGAGCATCGCTTCATCAAGAAAGCTGTATAGAATTCTTCTTCTCAAAGAATAAAATATTCACTACTGATGTTAATGAGTGCTGACTTCGACATGATTTAATTATCATGTTGCTACCTGCCGCTGCAGGTAACGCATTTAATTTCCTCTAGACCCAACGTCAACAGCAACACCACCAGCATGATTTCAATCAAAGCCTTCATTTCCATCAAATGAACTCAATCAATATACATGTCTTGCCAGAAATGTATATCTGGTTTTCATTCACAATTAGCAGCCTATAAAACGTGAATAGTAAACATTAGGAGTGGTTTGACGACTCCTGATGCACTTGTGCGCCCGAACAACATTGATCTTGAGATTGTTTATTCGCTTGAATATGTAACGCTATTAACAATGACAATGGCGGCAAGCAAGGCGTGTGCGCTGTGAATCTTTTTATTGTCATAGCATCAGTACACGGTACGCATTATAGTCCCGTGATCATCATCATCGCCATCGTGAAATGAAGGTGTTCAAAGTGAACACGAAAAATGACGTGCTAGAGGCATAATTATCGGGAATAATATTAGAGGAAGACGTAGCGGCACTAATGATATAAGTGTGACCTGAATCACATTTCAAGAAGAGTAGACGATACTAGGGGTTATTTGCTACGCTGGATAAACTGTATCGCTAGTTTATAACCGTTTACTTTAAATGTATGATACATGGCACAAGAAAGTCATTGGCTTTTCATCAGCATCGTAACCCTGTACATCTAATGCAGTTCACAAATTTTTCACTCATCTCTAATTACCTTAAATAGGTATGTTAGCAAACACGCCACCCATACCGCTATGCAAATTTCTTTCACCGTTGCCGCTATCGAATAAACAGAATGTCATGAATACTGTTGTCCGGAAACTGTTATTGCACAGTATTCGTTTTTATAGTAAAAATAAAACGCCAACTACAAGTTATTCAATACAATCAATTAACTGTATCCAACATGTTCATATTAATTTATGCACAAACGTCACACGCCCATCCAATTAAGTACGCTTGGCACTGCTTTCAGTTGGCCATTTTGCTACACTTCCCGTATGTAAAATAAATCATTGCAGATGCTAAAGAACGACGGAATCAACATGATTTAATTACTAGTCACACTGCCAACTGCTACAAGTAAATCAATTTAGTTTCTTTACAAACAAACGATCAACAACACTATCATGTAAGTTTTAAATTTACTGTAATGATTACATGATAAGAACCACGCAAGTAAATTTGGTGTGCCTCTATTTCCAGAAATGCAGATCTGGTAATCAGTTTCAACGATAAGGTCAACAACAAAACATGAGAGGTAGTTTGATTGCTGCTGCAGATTCGTGATCGAGCGTCATTGATCATCTGATTTTTTATTTGCTTGCTTGCTTGCATAATCTATGTGATAATGACAATGATTTACCTGTGTTTGTCGTGCGATATTGATGACGTAAAATTGTAATGGTAACTAATGTTAATACTTTATCAGTGACCCACAGCATGTATTATGTAAATGTAATGTAAAAATTTAATGTAGGCGCATGGCGTTGTTGCCGGCCCATGTTGGTCATATTATTTCGCAAAGGGAGCCCCAGACCTTTGGAAATATGCGAGGTCGGTGCTCAAAATGTCAGCTAACGTAGATTCCTGGAAATGATAAAAGACATGTGGTAATATAATTTCTTACTATAAATTGAATGCTTTGATGCGACAATTAGCGCATGCTTACACAAAATGTCTCCTGCAAATATTGCCGATATGCGCTGGTAACGGGATCGTACGGTTCCGGCTTATACTCTGTAAGAAACATTTCAAATCTCATGAATATCAGCTCCTTCAGAAGCTCTTTGAACTCCTTGGCCAGTCCCTCGTCCCACAAGTTGTCAAATTGTATATCATGCCAGTCATCCTCTAGGGACACATACGAGATTGAAGGGCTCAAGTTCAGGTATCCGTGCGGAAGAATTTCAAACGAGAAGGATGCGTGACCGATCTCCATTTTCGGTACGCTAATTGACCAGTTACCCTCTCCTTCGATTGGAATCTTGGAGAACAGAGTCCCACTAGCTGAATACGTCCCTGTGCAAAATTGAATGAAAATCCTAACAATTGAGTACCAGTAACAACGATAAAATCGTCCCAGTTTCCGTTCGCTCAAATTACCTACCATAAAATGTTATATTCCCAGCTATTTTAATCGGCAGCCTGAAGTATGGTGGCTTCATGCTAATGAATTGCACATACAGATTGGGATGATCAATGGAAATCCCGTCCGAATGACCACATGCTCTAAAATTGCTACACAAATTCACCAGTACAAAACCCAAACTAACCAGCCAATAACATTAATAGCTAATGAAATTTCTTAGCTTACGTCATAGTGAACGTAATGTCTGCAATGTCAGCACGTAATACTTTGAATGAATATGGTCCGTTCACAATTGGGGATGGATCCAAATTGTTTGCCTTCAACCAGGTGGAAAAGTTGGCCATTTTCTGAACGAGAAAGGCGTCCAGGTGCCCTGCGTTACAACCTGATATACCAGATGCTGCCACAATCAATGTGGCTAAGCAATAAATGTTAATATTCATTCTGCAGTTATTTCATAGTTTTTGCGATTGTCACAAGATATACCCTATATTCTGAACTGCTCAAATAAAACTGTTCAGGTTTTCTCTATTACCCAAGTATTTAAAAGTTATAGCATAACGTAAAATTTGTCAACGGCAAGATAACGAAATCACTGTGATCAAAGACATGTAAAGAGAATATGTGAGACGTGAGTCCATTCAATTTATTCAAGTGTGGAATTTCCTTTAAAAAATTCCGTGTTAGGAATATATATGGTCCCGTAATATCATTTACAAGTGTTTTTGCCACATGGGGAAACTGAATAATTGAAATCAAGTACAATTGGTTATGTTTATATGAAGCTTTACTGACATGGTTGACATAAACAAGGAAAATATGGGCTATTGTTTACGTGGAAAATTCGGGAAAGTGAATTGAATGGACTGCATCGTTGGGCGAAGTATTAATTTGACCACCTGAACAGTGGAGATAAGATGTGACAGGCTTTGAGATAAATACAGAATAATTTGGGTAATTCTGTTTTTCATTGTTTTTTGCAATATGATCAGATTTCCTTGTCTCAACGACAGAAATTTCTCCATATTTTCCTGTTTCAATCACTGTTTATGTGAAGTGTCCCACCATCAACAACCTTCCATCCATCTATAAACTCTGTAGTAAATTCCACTTAAATGCTGTTATTAAATAGCTTGCTACAATGAGGCCAGACCCCTATCTGGTTTATAAAATGAGTCGTTGTTTGTGCAAACTTAGTTTGTTTTATTTTGGCCGCCGCACCGTCTACATCAATCAATACCAAAATGCCTGCATCCAAATCATCGTTCCTACTGTTACTTGTCACATCTTTTCTTAGCTTCACGCAACAAGGACATCTCCACAACTTCTTGGTCAGAAAGTCAGCAGCTTATCCAGAATGGCTCAAGTCCAATCAAATGGACCCGTCGCCACCGATAAGTGGTCCTTTGTCAATTGAAATGTCCAACAGCGTGGGAAACTTCACCTTCATTTTAACGTATGTAAATTTTATTTATTTTGTTAAGTTTGTAAATTTGCATCAACTAAATATTCGCATATGCTTTTTAGAAACTACGCAGCGCGTGGACACTCTGACGGAATTGTTTTTGAAACTCCAGCCGCATATTTTGTATCTCCAACTTCAAAAACCTATTTCCGACTGGGGATCAAGAATACATGCAACATAACATATTATGGTAAGCCATATAACTGTATTATCGATTCTTGCAAATAATGTTCTTGTAAAATGCTTAACTATTTTACGTATATTTATGCTCCACTAGGTAACTATGTAGCAAACGGAACGCTTTTCTCGGACATTCCAATATCCGGGCAAGGAACGTGGTCGATCACCATTCCGCGTATGGTCGTGTCCGGTACGCATTTCGAGTTTGACATTGTCCCATTCGGAACGCTCAATATTACTAAAGGCTACATTGGTTACATATCATTGGAGTCAAGTTGGAGTGAAATATCATTTGAAAATCTATGGGACAATGAGCCAGTGGCTCCTTTCGCGGAGCTATTAAAGGAAATTATATTCACCCATTTCGAAAAGTTTTTGCTGGAAAGCGAATACGAGCCTCATTGTCCTGTGGCCAGGGCCTTCTTGCAGTATTGGACGGAAATATTTTCTGTAAGTATATAGATTCCATTAATCCTTTCAAATGAGTAATACGTGATGCATGGTCACTTGATTGTGTTCTAAAACGCCAGTATTATTTGTTGAAAGGAAACACGCCTGGAAAACATCTTAAAGACCAATCTGGCATCACTAGTAGCTTGAGGAATGTACAGGGAAATTGGCTGGACTAGACACCATAATCCGCGAATGGCAATATATATATAATATATTAACAAATTTGTTATCATGAATATGAGTGCAGTCAATATCTTCAATGGAACATATTTAATGATGTTACTTTTGAGCGTACGCATTTATATAATTGATTCAGGCACTTTCCTGCAATGTGTAATTTTTTAAGCTCGTATCTTTTGGATTTCACATTTCAATTTTCGATAAGATATTAACTATTGTTTTGCGCAATCAGTAACGCTTCAACTTTATGTGAAAGATAAATTGACGTAAATATCGCATTAATAAATTTCTGCAATAACAAAAGTCATCAGCAGAACATGAAATCTGTTTAATAGCCCATGTGCTCACATCATGCAAAATTGACGCAAATGACAGTGATGTATGCACATATGTACCCATTTTTATTAATATAACTGCTAGTAAAATTGCGTGCTAAAAATATGATTGTACTTCAAGAAATGCATTATGCTCATTCAGACATTGGAGTCAATTGATCGTTAACTTTTTTATCAGAGAATTTCATTCAAAAGGATGGCTCATTCGGTTTCATGCATTTTGCCTTCCGATACGACAATTATTTGCTCCCCACCAGAGTCCAGTAACACAGGACTGTAGTTGAGACATATTCCCTGTCGCTAGCATGACGCTAGTTCAATCGGTTTAAAAGTCATGGATCAACTAAAATTTAGTTCCCTTTTATTAGTCAGCATTTGGTTAGTGGATTCCATGGCCATTTCTTCCGCTGCGGAAACTAATGTTAGTAATGAAACAAACAGCTTTGAAGATATCATCTGGCTAACACTACGATGGACCGTGAAAGAATTTCTTGGATACTGTGAAGCAGAAATTCAGACGGCAAATGGTAACATTGATTGGGGGATTAAAAAGCTTAACAGTCCACCGGATAATAACATTCCACCACCAGCAAGTGGAAAGCTGACTGATATAAAGACAATTGCGGAGGAAATCAGGAGGAGCTCATTTACACTTCTTGCCAATTTCTCTCTCGTCTTACCAAAACTCTCGTCAGTTCTGCCAAAGACGCCACATAGAAAGGATGATGGGTCTAATGGAACACAAAAGCAATCCGCATCAGACAGTAATACCATTATTTACATTTGTAATTTGTTCCAACACATTTGTCAAACACGGTTACCATGTCACGTACTCAAATGTTCCACCATTTTTTGCAGTAATCTATGCGATTCTGGGGCTTCAACTGGAGGACTGGGTGCACAACATAATCATACCATTGGTTTCGGGTTACCGGGATCATTTGGTAAAGGATGTGCTAACGCCACTGTACGAGTTGAAGCAACTCGCGGAGCCCACGTGGCTCGTGAACTGGATTGACGACGTGTGTCTGAACTGCATGCAGGAGGCCAACGCTCATCTGCTAAAACTGTACGACACAATTACGTAACTTAACTGAACATTGTGTAGATTTCCTTGATCACAAAATCGGTCGACAATAAAAATATTTGCTTTAGCTGCCTTGGCGACACAGTTTCTGATATAGACATGTTATTTCGCATCTCTGAAATTGTTCTACGCCATATTTCACAAAAAATTCAGTGGCTCTATACCTATATATGCTCCAATATATGTAGAGGCACCATCGGCTGGAGCGGCCAATATTCAGATAGCATTGAAGCATAGTCCCACGAACATTGAACAAAAAACATTTTCTAATGGATAGAATTGTTAGCGCAAACACAAAAATACACCTCTCTTACTCGCTAAATTCCTGCCCCCGTGGCCGGAAATTGGTTATACTTTTAGCTGGTTATGTTATGTTCAGCTGGAGAAGATTGCTGTATTTATATCTTATTCAACACCTCCTGCCCCCTAACGCCGCCTGCCCTTAAAGTTGAACATGCCATCTTCAATCTCAACGATCCTGAGTAAGTATCCTGCCGAGAGTACCAATGGATTTATCTACCATCGAAATCACTTATCATCTTAACGATACCTAATACGGTTGCTTTCTTCATTTCTTCTCAAAATTGATCAACACTTATTTCCCAAGATATGTCGTGATCATGTTTGAGACCGTAATATTACTGAAACTTGTTACAGGTATTTTTGGCACAATATTGTAACAAAAAATATCTTACAATATCTTACAGTCATATTTCGTGGTGACAACATATTGACCTTAACATTGCTCTACGGTTAATTATAAGGTTCAGTAATGCAATTATAGAAAATGGGAAAACCCTTTTTCTTAAAAATGCGTTGACAATCATACTTTATTTAGTCGTTAACCCTTTTAGATGTCACTCCATTATACGAAAACCAGATAACGATTTATATATATTTTCGAATCACAAGAATTATATTTCATACATGGAGTGTATGCCATAGTATTCCTAATCATAGCGCTAATCGTAGTAGTATTTTTGGTCGCCGATTTTTGGAAGTACTATTCGGTTTCGTGTTTTCTGACTCACAAGGGAACGTTGTCAGGTGAAGGAAACGTACGCACAAAGGGAAATATGCATCAGAATCAGCTTTTCTACTGATTCAGAATATGTAAACATCCTTTTGCGCAAATAAAATTCTGTAGGTTTTATAAGCGCATATCTACCATATCTCCTCCATTTGAGAAATCATAATGCAATACTAAATACCGCCAGAGTAGTGTGCATTATGCACAACGTTACATGAAATGATATTAATGTTACACCATTATGGTTTACGCAGTGTACTTCGACAATTAGTATGACAAGGTCAGATGATGTGTGAATCAACTGCGAAAGCGAAGTACAGGATGCATAAATCAGTAGCAAGTACTTTATTGATTAAATCGTAACGATTACAAAGTTTATAAATTGTGTTCACAGGTTTCCGTTATTGTTGTATAGTAATTTAGCTTTGACGAAGATCAATAATACTCAATTGGTAATCCATAGCAAACAGGATGTTTTATTTGCGTGCATTGTTACCCTGATGTATTTATCTCATCGTAATTGAGCATATTGTCTCCATCCTTGTCGAACTTTCCGAACGTTTCATTGAGATGAATCATTTTGTCGGTGTAGTTTCCGCAATGTCCGGCCGCAAAGAAGGACTCGGCCTCTGATGGATCCACAAGGCCGTCACCATTTCTATCCATGCCATCGAATGCATCGCCAGAGCCTCCATTAAGAAGAGCATTCCTTCTACCTCTGCCCGAATGGCGACATTCGCAATTGCAGCGAAAAAGTTGCACGGTCCATATCCGCAGCACGGGTACCCGAGTCTAGATTGTGACACGGAATAAAGACAGTATAGAATACTTTTTTCCAGTCATTTTATGGTATGCGTACTACAAGTAGACTTACGTTGTCGTTACAGTTTCCTGATATCGTGAAGGGACAACAATCTGATTTGGCAACGTCAAAGTACAACGGCAGCGGCAAAAATGCATGCAGGCAAAGAATGGTCATGTTTTTCATGTCGGAATGTATATAAATTTGGATGTATTGAGTCGGATAAAATTATCTTTCTAAAATTTAACAGGCTTTCTTAATTTAAAATATATTTTGGTTAGTTGTGTCTCGAGTGATGATTCCAATTACTGCCAGTAATGTCAGGACATCCGTTTATATACTTGCGAGACCTATTGAACGTAGTACAACACAGACGTACAATTCAATGATTGAATTTCAATCTTCCTAGGAAAACTGTAAATTCCATTATGAGTTACCTACTGTGCCACTTACTTTGTCAGATTTTTGCTTTGCAGATTGGGGTTAACATGTGACAATTGTTGTGTCCATTTTGTATAGCGGTTGTCAGTTGAATTTACTGAAAATTGCTTCATATACAACTTGTGTTGCTAACTGAACCAATGCTGATGAACCATTGTTGATGGATGCGGTCAAACCGTGGCACATTTCACTTTTGATGCACATGCATATGCATTTGTTATTGTTTGAAATCCATGTTTGCAGTGTCCAATTGAAAACATTGTGCTGACTATCGCTTTTCAATTTCTTCAGAATTATGGATATGATACGCTAGATAATTGAGGGAAAATCGCCAACATGTCATATAATAAAATCTGCATTAAATGGTCGATTATAATGTTAAGTTTGTGCAAAGTTGCTGATGCAGCGAACTTAGCATAGTTTCATGGAATTATAAATAGATCCACTACCATACACATTTGTGTTAGGCATATTTTTCTGGATAGTTATGATGACAAGTGAAAAGAAATTTGTATTAAAATTGGTCAAATATACTTGAAGGATTAATGAACTCAAAAAATGATACTCGTCCATATGCAAGCAAATAAAGAATTCTGTATTGAATAATAAAATGAAAGTCAAATCATTTCACCAACCAGAGTGCAACATAAATTTCTTTTCACTGTCTCAGTAAACTATCCAGGAAAAAATATGCCTAACACAAAAGTGTACTGGTAGTGGATCTATTTATAATTCCAATAACTATGCTAGTTCGCTGCATCAGCAACTTTGACAACTTAACATTATAATCGACCATTTAATGCAGATTATTATATGAACATGTTGGCGATTTTCCCTCAAATATCTAGCGTATCCATCCAAATTCTGAAGAAATTGAAAACGGTAGCAGCAACATGTTTCAATGGACACTGAAACATGGGATTATCAAACATACAAATGGCAATGCATTGCATTCAAAAGTGAAAGGTGCCAACGGTTTGACCGCATCCATCAACAATGGTTCATCAGCATGTGGTCAGTTAGCAACAAAGTTGGTATATTGAAGCAATTTCAGTAAATTCAGACTGACACCGCTAATACAACCCATGGACACAAACAATGTACATGTTAAGACCCAAAATCTGCAAAGCAAAATATGACAAAGGAAGTGGCACAGTAGGAACTCCTAAGGAATTTACAAGGGTTTCTAGGAAGAGTGACAAATTCACATCATTGCATGTACGTCTGTGCTGTACGACGTTCATAGTCAGTCACGTATCTAAACGGATAGTCCGGCGTTACCTGGCATCACTATGTGAATCATCACAGCAGACAGACAAAACTACCCAAAATATATTTTTAAATAGCAAAGCCTGTTAAAATTTTGAAAGATATTTTATCCCGATATCACATCCAAGTTTTCCATACATTCCGACATGAAAAACATGACAGTCTTGCACTGGCATGCATTTCTGCCGCTGCCGCTTGCCCTATCTCAGGGTTACGAGACGTGTCCTATAGCGTGGCCAGTCGATTGTGTCCTGCACGATATCAGAAACTGTCAACGACAACGTACGTCATAATGGTGTGAGTACGCTACCATTAAAACCGGCTGGAAACAGCATCTCTCTACTGTCTATTCCGTGTCACAAATCTACAGACTCGTGTACCCGTGCTGCGGATATGGACCATGCACTTTTTCTGCTGCAGATTGCGGATGTCGCCATTCGGCAGAGTAGAAGGAATGCTCTCTTGACGCGCGCATCTGGCGATGCATTCGATGGTCGCAATGGATACAATGGCGACGGCCTGTGCTCCATCAGAAGCCGATGCCTTCTTTGCGGCGGAAATTGCGAAACTACACTGACAAAAAGGCGCCATCTCATGAGACATTCGGAAAGTTTGACAAGGAATGGCGACAATATGCTCAATACGATAGAGGCTTACTCCATTCAGGGTCAACATGCAGCAACTTTACAGGTACTATTGTCATAGAGATTACACTGTTAGTGTTGCTCTTCGATAAAAACTAAATTCATATACATCCATAGCGAAAACATTGTCAACACAATTTACAACGTCGTATATTTAATGAATCACATAACGCGGTACTTTCTACGAGAGCGTATGTAATACGGAATTCTGCATCGCTATTGGTACACACACTCACTAATTTCAATACCTTATCGTATTAATTTCTCGAAAGTAAATAAAATAATGTAATTCAGTGAGTGCGGTAAACACTGGTATAATGTTTACAGCATTGTCTAGTAACGTTGAGTGATGTGTCACATTTGGTGTTATAATAAATGAGATACATATGTACACCAAGAAAACGCTTTTCATAAGTAAAATGTAAACACTGTACATTTCGTATGGTAGTCACGTCTCTGAAAACATACAAGTACACATACTCATTGTCCCAGACGAGCTCGTATCAGTTGTATAGATGCCCAGCTAAGTAGCATGATGTAGTACCCAGTCTAGCAAATGAGACCAATACTCGCCATTTCTGGATCTACAAACAACGTCATGGATGTGGCAAGAAAGTACTGACTTATGTACAGGAATTCATTTTCGACAATAAAAATTTGTGAAACTACGGTACCAAAGAGAGCATGGTCAAATGGAATTATTATTGTTCACTCTTGCGAAGCACTTCAGTGTCTCCAAGTTAAAACATATTCGTGTAGAGTGGTTGCGTAATTCTAGCAACGTTTGGTGAGGAATAATGAATTTATAAATATACGAGTAACGGATTTTACAACATTAGAACTACACGAATTTCTGCTGCATTCATTGTGCGCAATATTTGGTGTGTACTCGCGAAAATTCAAATTTCTGTGCCGCAATCCCAGTTGCAGGGTACGGTGCGGTACCACTATAGATTTCTGTGACAGTGGCTGCGGTCCTGTCGGAGGCAAGAGTCGACTTATGGGCGGCGTTGCATTACATATTTGCGGACGCTGACATAATGATGTGACATGTGCCAGTCGGCTTGACGGTTTCCCAATGTAATAGAGTCTGTGTTCATTGTGGGTTACCTGAGTCTTAATTGCCAAACAGAGCTTCTTGGACTGCTGTCCGGTTGGACTGTGAATGGTCTATCAGGACACATTGATGGGCCAATGTTGCATCTGCTTTCTGAAATTTAGATGCTCAGTGACAATAATGGAACAGGCGTTTTAATAGGCTACTTTTATATTGGGACATCTCAATCAGATCTGCGGAGCGTAACATGGTGTCACCACCAGATGCATGCATTCACCGTAACACTAAAAATGTATGAATGAAAGGGTCAAATGATGCCAGTAAAATGATAGATCCGGGTATGAAATCAGCAATATGTTCTGCACTCTCTGCAGTAAAGTGGAAGCATGTTCAATAAAACGTGGTCTCATCAGATTTGGCTGCCTGGTCGTTTTTTATTACACAGCTAACTGGGATAATCTCATGATTAATGAGGAGAATTGGAACGGTCATTAAATCCATACCAAAATATCGACTTTGTTGGACCTACAGATTGCTATGATTATATTGATTGTCTTTACAATTATGCTGCAGTGACGATGCGAGTGACGACCTGCATGATTTAAGTGACCCATCAACTACACATAATGCATCTACCGTCACGTGCAATACGACTATGCATGCGTGATACGCTGCTTGAATAGAACGCATACACATGTCTATTATGTGATGATCGATCATGTTATAATGGCAGATAATGATCAGAGATGTAGTTGATTAGTATCTACTGATGAGACACTGTGTCCCATGGGATGGTATGGTAAACCAACAGTATGGTACCTATGCGGCCGGTCAATGTGTCACAAGTAACCATCCATATGGCGTGGTTTTGTGGTCGTGTTTAATGGACATATAGTGTGCAGAAAACGCGCGAACGACGCGGGCCGGCCCTCTCGAACCCAACGAGCACAGTTTTATTCGCAAACGTAAGCTTAATATTATCCCTTCCACATGCATTATGATTATCACACAGTATGGTCCATATTGCGGCCGTTCACAGTGTGTCACAATTAACCACAATATGGCGGGTTTTGGGTCGTTTAAATGCCATATATTGTGCAGAAAACGTCGAACGACGACGAGGCTCTCCGAACCCAACACAAAATTTATTTCCAAACGTAATGGGGCTATATATTTCCCTTCAAATGCACTATGATTATCCATAGCATGGTCCATATTGCGCGTTAAATTGTGTCACACATTAACCACAATATGGCGGGTTTATTGGTCGTTAAATGGCATATATTGTGCAGATACGGTCAACGACACGGAGGCTCTCCGACACCCAACACTAAATTGGTTGAGAAGAGATCGTGGTTTGGACGTTGTAAATTTCCCAG